>JAODAL010008672.1:0-115988 GCA_025379985.1 Phyllomedusa bahiana | reverse complement strand
AAATAAAAACAACATAACAGCTTAGATCCCCCTTTTGAATTCATTGTGCTGTGAGCAGATAGCAAATTAAAATGTATTTGCAGCTGCATTGGATCGCACACTGGACTTCAGATTCCATCCCCCACAAAAATCAGAAATAGAACGTTAAGAGAAGCAGTCTCTGAGACAAGCTGAGACTCCCCCAAAAATCGCTGTTTAAAAAATATTTCTTCAGTAAGAGCTATCACAATCGCCGCAGCAGCACCTCCCGTGAATCAGTACAGTTAGAGCGGTATAGCACCCAGCGCGCGCCCGACTTATAAAAGTGCGGTTGACCACAGCATAATCCCGCCGAGTCTTTGTTACCCCCTGATTGGCTTCATCTCTGCACATGACCCTGCATGCTATGCCCATCTTCCTCCCAGCAGGTGCTTTGCCCCATGAAACGCCAGTCTCACGCAGCCATTTTATCAATCAAAAGCACACTTCCTGTTCACCAAATACCCCAAACTTCGACTTCGTTCAAACCGAAGTTTTTTCCTGAAATTCTAAACGAATTCCACTTCGTTAGAATCAATTCGCCCATCTCTAATCACCATGCCAGCCGGGATGGTGATTTCACAGGCAACCCGGAAGCCTTTGATAGGCTTCTAGGTTGCCATAGAAACCATCAGCAACCTGCAATAGTGTTTCTAGGCTGCAGATCTTCATGATCTACCCATACATCAATTTGCAGGAACCCCTTTTTTGACCATGACATATGGGTACATCAAATGTAGGTAAGGGGTAAATGGGATTAAAAAAAAAGTACAAAGCATAAAAAAAGTGTGTTATTTAGTGTTAGATTATTGTGCATATCTTACATTAAAAAAAAACAACCTTACACATATTAGGTATCTACATGGCCGTAATAACCTTATTAATCTAATTAATGACGTTTTTAACGTTAATAACATTTTTCACTTGAAATGGTGTAAAAAATGTAACAAAAAAACAAATGCAGAAAAATGTTTTTTTATTTTCATGCTGCAAATTTTTTTTACAAAATTATGCAGTAGTTTATGTGTAAATTCAATCTACTCTCCCAAAAAATATAACTTCTTCTGCAAAAAAGAAGTCCTGATACAATAACTTTATAGAAAAAATAGAACATTTACAACTGTTGAACCGCAGGTAGGAAAAAACTGAAAAAAAAATAGCTGTTCATTAAGGCCTTTTCAGGCCTGGTACTTAAGAGGTTAACTAAATCATGATAAACTTTATTTCACTTTTTTTTAAAAGTCATACTTGGGAACTTGAAGATGCAGTTATTTGATCATATGTACTGAAATGGGTTATTCCATCTCAGACATTGATGGCATATGATAGGACATGCCATCAGTGTGTGATAGGTGTGTGTCCCACCTCTGTGGAACACACCTATTTTGAGAATGGGCCCCCAAAAGTTTCCATTTTGAACAGAGAGGTGGTTTGAACTCACTTATTAATTTCAAAGGGAGTTCTGAATAGAGCCCAGTGGCGCAATAGGACCAGCACCAAACACACATGGCATATCCTATCAATATGCTATCAATGTATAAGTTGGGACAACCCCTTTAACATTCTAAAACTTCATTAACTATCAGTGTTAGAGAGGCATAACTTAATAGGTTTATACCTATGTCTAGGGGTGTTGCTAGTGACCTTAAACATCCAGGGCATATGCTCTCTGTGTTACATTTTGCTCTGTAGTGCTGGGTTCATACAGTTTTTTTCCACGGTACATCGTGAACTGCGGCATATATTTTTACAGAGAAATAATGTATGTTCCTGTCACTAATTTTATGCATATTCCAAATAAATACTGTCCATCACCTCCTGAGGATACGCATACAGTTGAGAAGACTACCAGCACTCTGGGCCCATGGCAGTGGCCCTGAAGCTGGCGATTCAGCAGCATTCTGTCTGTAGATTGCTGGTTCGGGTCAATGACAGTTAATCAGGGGCACAAGTCCTGGTGAAAACTGTCTAGTAACGCCCCTGTCTCTGGCAGACCTGGATGCTACTGCTAGGCCTATTTTTGCCATGCAACTATGGACATCTTTCTGGATTGCATTGTGGACCCCCTTCATGTCATGTTTCTTAGATTGGTTGTACATTATAACTTTTTTTTTTGTATAGTACTGTCCATTTAAAATAAAAAAGTTATACTCTTCTCTCCCCTCACTTTGGATTCAGCTCTGTGCAGTCCTCAACCTCCATCCGTCTTCTGGGTTTTTTACTTCTCCTTCAAAACAGGGAAGAAGTGGTCACTGTTTGAAAAAAGCTGTCCTGCAGCACTGTTGGTAGTCGGCCACAATCGATAAGGTTTTCGATGGTCTATAGTCGATCATCTCCGATGACCATTAAAGTCTATGGGAGAGCAACAACACCTTCATTCTTACACCCAAACATGTCTGTAGAGCTGGAATTAACAGCCACAACATTCAAATGGATACGTCTACATCTTAGCAACGCACTTAGGTTATAAAAGCCACAGAAAAAAAAACACACAACATTATCTATACGTGTATTGTAACACTGCATGACCCTTAAACCTGCATCACCCCACAATATTAAAAAGTGGCCAGAGAGGCAGTATGAAAATGAACCATCATTTATCTTTGAACTGGACATTGAATATCCCTGTCCTGGAACGCAGCATGAGCCCCAACCTGCATGAACCCCACATTTAAAAAGTGCAGGAAAAAGGAGTCTTTCACCAACATTTTTTAGTTGAACTGGACATTGAACTATACCTGTCCTGGTCACAGCATGAGCCCCAAACCTGCAATACACCCACATTTAAAAAGTGACGGAAAAATAGGATCATTCAACCACCATTTTATTTCACTGAACATTGACTATACCTGTCCTGGGCCACAGCATTAGCCCCAAACCTCATAACCCCCAGATTTAAAAAAGCCGAAAAAGGATTCTTTCAACCCACCATTTTAGTTTACACTGGACCATGACGAAACCTGTCCTGGTCCACAGCATGAGCCTCCAAACCTCACGACCCCACATTTAAAAAGTGCCGGAAAAAGGCGTCTTTCACCACCATTTTAGTTTCACTTGGACATTGTCTATACCTGACCTGGGCCACATCATGAGCCCCAAACCTGGCGATGGGTGACGCCCAACAAGTTAAAAAGTGCCGGAAAAGGAGTCTTCAGGCCGACCATTTTATTGAACTGGTACATTGACTAAACCGTCCTGGCCACAGCAAGACCCCCACCTGCATGAACGCCCGCCATTATAAAAATGCCGTTAAAAAGGAGTCTTTCAAAATCCAAAGCACCAACTAACAAGCCACCATTTTAGTTTCACTGGGAGCATGTGACTAATAGCCTGTCGCTGGTGTTCGCACGGCGTCATTGGAGGCCTCGCAAGAACTGCATTACACCGCACATAGTAAAGGAAATATGCGCGGAAAGAAGTGGATCCCTATTCAACGCACCTTTGTATAGTTTCACTGTACATTAGACTATACCTGGTCCGGTGTCCACATCATGAGCCCAAACCTGCATAACCCCCAGATATTAAAAAGTGCCGAAAAGAGACAGTCTTTTCAGACCGACCATTTTTTAGTGTTTCACTGTACAATGTCTATACCTGCTGCTGGGCCACAGCATGAGAGCCCTCAAACCTCATATGACCCTCCCCACATTTTAAAAAGTGCCGAGAAAAGAGTCGATTCAAACCACCTGAGGGTATATAAGTGTAATAGTCGACGCGAGAGCATTGGGACTATACCTTTGGTGCCTTGTTGGCGCACGGAGTCATGAGCCCCAAAGGGCCGGAGCATAGACCCCCGATTATAAGAAGAGTGTCCGGGTGAAAAAAGTGAGTCTTTCAACCGACCCATTTTAGTGTTTCACAAGACGATGTGGTGACTATAACCAGTATCCATAGGGGCCACAGGCATGTGCGGCCCCTAACCAGCAAGACCCCCACTTTTAAAAAATGAGCCCGGAAGAGAAGGAGGTCCTTGTCAAGCCACCAGAGTTTAGTTTTCGAGCTGGGTAGCATTTACTATACGTGTCCGTGTGTGCCACAGCAAGAGCCCCAAACCTGCAAATGACACCCCATTTAAAAAAGTGCCGGTAAAAAGGTGTGATTCCTTCTCAAACGCGACCGATTTTAGGTTTCGCGGACAGGGATGTGACTATAGCGCGTGGTCCTGGCCCACAGGCATGAGCCCCTAACCTGGCATGACCCCCACATTTATAAAGAGGCCTGAAAAAGTAGTCTTTCAACCACACATTGTTAGTTTCACTGACAGTGACTATACTGTCCTGGGCCACAGCAGGGATCCCCAAACCTGCAATGACCCCACTTTTAAAATAGCCGCGGAAAAAGAGTCTTTCAACCACCCATTTTATTTCACTGACATTGATCTATACTGTCCTGGGCCACACGAACCCAGGAGGCCGGTATTTGACAGTGGTGTGTGGTGATAGGCCGCCAGGGCTGGTCGTCCGTCATCGTATTAACACGGCAGTATAAAGAGAGTGCGCTATGTGATGACGTCAGCAGACGGAAGAACTTTCCTGCTGAAGCAGAGTGCGAAAGCCGGAAGTAGGTTTAGAACTCACAGCCTTCCTCCATTCACATTGCAATACCTGGTTAAGCGCTTGCCCCTTCGTAAGATGTGGTACCAGATGGTAGCGTCACTTGAAATAGCTGGTGGTTAACGCGCCTGTTGACAACCCAGGTGCCCTTATCTTGGGCATTCTTTTCCAATTTTACTCAAGTGGCTGGAGGAAGATGTCGCTGTTACTTTGTTTCGCTGGTCGCATGCGTCCATATCTCCGATGGTCTGCAGAGAAGTAACGCTACATCTGAGGGTCAATGTTTCCCTGTACCTCCCTTGTACGATATTCAAGATGAAATTTTTAACAGCTTGATTATATGGTAAATGCAAAGTGTTTTTTTAGTGGTACTGTTAATTCGAGATAAAACACATTTTAAAATCTAATGAACCCACCTGTCTTGTTTCTCTTTTTTAATTGTATTAAATGGGTTTTCTCAATAAAAGGTAAAGAAAGCTTGTTAAGAAACGTTGCAAGAAAGGGCAAGTGCCAGTTTTTGTCAAAATGTGTTGAATTAACAGTGTCCTACCTATTCCCTGTTTCAACAGCACCATCACCTTGTAGCACTCTTGACCATTGTGAAGAACAAATGTCGTTAGAAACAACATTTTTTTTAGAAACATATGACCATTTAGTGAGTGAGCTGCATGTCCACAGCAAAATCCTCCAAAAATACAAAGCATGACCCTTGATGCCACTTTAGGACAAATTGAAGACAGAATGTCTGTTTAGAAACAAAAAATTTATTAGAATAGACCTGGTATAAAAGCTTCATGTGTCAGCCGCAAAATGCCCGCCAAAATTCAAAACATGACCCATGACCCACTTTTGACAATTGTGAAGAACAATGTTCTAATAGAGAACAAAAATTTGTTAGTAATCGTAACTTAGTAGTATTGCTTGCATTTCAAAGCACATTACGGCAAAAAAGATAATAAAAGATGTACTTCTCATCCACTGTTAAAAAGTTGTATATTAAGAGAAATGCCGACTTAGAAGCGCACATTTCTTTTCCCGACAGGAGCATGAATTATTGCTGTATCGACAACGCAACATGAACCCGCAAAAAATTATAAAATGATGTGAATTCTACTGCCACTGATAAAGAATTGTGAGGAGAAATTGCCACTTAGAAGCCCCATTTCCTGAGTGATCCAAAGTGTACCATGATTTATAGCTTTATCACAACAGCGAACGAATGACCCCAAAAAATTAAAAATTAAGACTTCTCAGCCACGATAAAAATTGTTATGGGGGGAACGATGCCACTTAAACCACGATTTCTGTTCCAAAGGGACCATGATTAGGTAATGTAACTCCAGCAACATTGACCGCCGGAAAAGAAATTGATATAAATTGAGCTTCAGCAGCCACTGTATAAAAATTGTGAGTGCAACATTGACCCCAAAACCATGACATGGTTTAAAAATTCTAAAGATGAAGGAGTGTAGAATGGAATAAGGAATAGCTCGAAGAAACCTAGTGTGTCATTTGATTCTGCCTCACGAGAGCAAAAGCATCAAAATTAGACTTTTTGGTAATTGAGAATAAAAGAGTTGTCAGTAAGAAATTAACATTTAATAAATAAGTATTTTCAAGAGGAACCGAATCTGTATGGTGAGGAGGAATACTGTGAAGTAGAGCCAGCAACTAATCGTGGACGACCCGGCAATTGGGGGGCCACGAACAACATCTAATACCATGCCATAATCATCTTGAAGAAAGTCGAAACTATCGCCACATTATCTGTGGAAAAGCCGATTGCGTTTGTTCTGTTAATGAGGCTTCTCAGGCTGTGTGCTGAAGGTCCCGCTCAGGATATGACGCAGGCTGCTGGCAGGACAACACCTCTATGGCAGTTGGGCGAGCCAGCGACGGCATACTGACCATTGTTGGATAGCCCAGAAATCTAATTGGTCGCGGGGAAACACAGTACAAGAAAACATCATGTGTAGAGACCGCAGATAATCGAGCACCATGATCTAAGAGCTTGGTCTCTGGGTTGTTTGTTATGTGTGGCCTGTCATTGCATCGTGTGGGGGAGAGGGTGGTTAAATAAAGTATATGCCAGGATGTGCGACCAAATAGGCTATCTGCCACCTTTCCTGCTGCTGCCGCTGCTGCGCTAACGCTTACTTGTCACCAACTGCGTCAGCGTCGCTTGGCGTTGTTACAGGACGTGACATTTGAATAACGAGTAAGCAGACGCAAGCAGAATGGTCATCCAATGATCAATCAGCAAGTCACCATGTTCTTAAATTTACACTCTATTTAGTGGTATGGTGGAAGGAAAGTGTCTTGATTTTTTGTTTTGTACCGTGGATCCAGGAAGGGTGGCCACCCAGTAACAGTTGTTTCATTTAGTGTCCTTAATGCTATTATGCATGTTGGAGGAAAAGTGATCATCCAAGCACTACAGTGTAAGTGAGAAGGAGCCTTGAGTTCCAAGCCACTGGTATATGAGGGCACTATGGCAAACTCATCTCCTCATGCTTGCCTCAAATTCACGGGCCAAGGCATCTTATCCAGCAGTGTATTCGGGAATCGTATCAATAGCCACCTCCTCCTCCTTCCTCCTGCTTTCCTCCCGGCACGAGCTTCAGACACAGCCCTGACTTGCCTCAGAGAGATGCGACCCTATAAGCTGTATGTGTGAGCCGCCGTAGGCACTACTCTGTAGCCCTAGAACGCCTGTGTGCGCTAGATTGAATGACCTGATAAAATTGAGAGAACCTGTGTGCGGGTCCTTGTGGATTTGGACGGTAGAGAACAGGGCTCCGGTCCTGCCATACTGTGGGACCGTGACTCCGGTCCTCCGTCGGCTGGCGTGACCAGATGTTTCAGATTGTCCGAACGAATCGTTCCAGAACTAAGATCACCACAATGCTCATGCTGTGACAAGGGCAAACGTCGCACTGTGTACCATTTTGGTGGCTTATTCCAAAACTGGCAAGGATTGTGCAGAGCTCATTCACCTGCCTCCACCTCGGTGCTCAACACCCCGAGGTCCCACCGCTGCTTGTCAGGCCATGTTCGACTTGTACTGGTAGGCATTGCTCTGCTCCCACAATCTCTGAGCCATGAGGAGGTTGGAATTCCAGCGTGTTGTCCACGTCAACAATGAGACGGGTTGCCGGGTAATGGCCGAGCTGACGCTGCAACGCAGCCAGGCGGGACGAAGCATTTGTGCGAACGTCGGAAGTTCTAACTCAGACCTCCGAGCCTTCTTCATCAGGCCTTCCAGACCCCGGGTACTCTTTAGGAAATTTCTGGGGACTACAAGGATCATGACATGGTGCCAGCAATGGGATGTGCATCCAGCCTACCGATCATAAGGGCGGCAGCAGATTTTCGCCCGTTATCAGCACACCACCATGCCTTTCACAAGGTTTCTTGTCATCCATCCATCCGCTCGGTCTCATTGTCGGAGAGCCGTCCACAGCTCCTGACCTTGTGTTGTGGACTGTCCCCCTCCAAGGCAGTTAGATTTCAACACGGCCTGGTGTCCTCTGGGGGCACTTTGATGCCACCAGAGGACATCTTGGGGGAAATAGCCCTGCGCATCCATGCGGTTTGAAGAGCGTGCGCCGACCTGAGAGCCACCGTCACCCCCAGAGACATCCACCCAGCTCACCCTGTGAGCTGTCACAGAGATATAGCGGCCTTGCCGTGCTTACTAGTCCATGTGTCGTGTTAAAGATGGACTTTTCCGGACACAGATGCAGACAACAGCGCTTTGAAATTTTTAGAAATTTTTAGACACTAAGGCGGGCAAGGGCAGGGTACGGCTTTGTCAGGCAAAGAAATGCCCCTTCTCGCCATCGGTATTGGGGCAGTGAGGGCCATGACGTGGCGAACCATCTGTGTCCACCAGACGGAAAGCAAACATTTCCAAGGCCAAAACCTGGCAATGCGACATTCAGGCTTTTTTGCTTTGGGGATGGTTTGGGTTAAATGTGTTTTCTTTGCTCCCAAACCTGGAAGACAGAAGGCGGGCTGCTAGAGGCCGCTGAAAGGCATGCAGGTCTCAAATGGCAGAAAGAAAGGGGGTAGGGGTTCCTCTGTGGTGTGGGGTACTTGGGCGACGGGGGAGGCTGAGCGGAGGCTAACCCTGACATGACTTGAGGACATGGGCAGCTGAGGAACGCTTGTGGGGGCGATAGGCAAAAAGAAGAGGGTGTGACAGTGGTTGGGGCCCGGGGTCGGCTGGCCTTTTTTGGGCCAATGTTCCCCCATTTCAACTCATGCATTCGCTGCATGGACAGACATGTTGGGTGGGGGTTAACCACTTAAGATTTTCCCCTCCTTTGCTTTAGGGCAAAGGGGCATATGACATCGCGGGGTGAATCGGGGCTTTTCAAAAAAAGGCCCAGGCTTGAGGGGTCCGGGCCCTTTTTTTGAGGCGAAAGCGAGGATTGGGGTTTCGCTGCCCGTCTGGCGGAATCATATCAGCGACTTCTGGCCGCCCCTCCCTTTTTGTGGCGGACCCGTTTTGGGACACTACCCCATCGTCTTCCTCCCGCCCCATGATGAAGCGCTCGCAAGCAAATTCTGCAAAAAACCCCGGGAGGGATCCGCAATGTGCACATCATCAACACAGGTGATTTGGGTCTCCTGACTTCTGCTTTCAGAATTGCGGGCTACAAAAAGGGGCACTGCAAGCGTTTGCCGACCCCCGGGATTTTTGCCGATTGACCGGTTTCCTTCCCCCTCTGAGGCATCAGTAACGGGCGTCAGGCAGACTAAATCATCCTCTTGATCTTTTAACATGCCTTCTGACCCCAACCCCATTTTGTCACAAAGAGGTCTTCAGACAAGGGTTACCCCATGGGGGTACACGAGTTGACATTTGGGCGCTTCATGTTGGACGGAAAGCTGATGATGCTGAGACATTTTTTTGGCCGTGACTGGAGGACGAGGGAGGAAGACTGGGAGATGCAGGGTTTCATTAACCACTGAAGGGCAGATTTGCGACGATGTACGTTACTTAATTACAGGGCCCCGACCCACGATGACAGGTGGGTCCGCAAATGACGATCCACGGCTCTGTTGTCGCCAAGCCTGAAAAGGGGCACCTTTCTCGTACCTCTACCTCCATTTTTCCACCCCCCTCTTTGCTGCTTACCACCTCATTTTCGCTCCCTGTTCAAAATATAAAAATTTGAGAAAGGGAAAAGGAATATTTTTGGGAAAATCTCTTTTTAAAAGACGGCAAAACACAGCTATTCTCAAATCCCTCTAATCAAAAAAAAATTGCTGGTTTCAAATTTAATGCAAGGTGTTTTTCAAAAAATCGGACGGGCAAAATCAAAAAACACGAAATTGTTTTTTTTTCGTATAAACAGGGTATTTTTTGCACCTTTCAATTCACCTGTGGTGACTATAGAATTGCTGTTTTAAGATTTACGTGGATGCTGCTTCAATGAAAAAAGCTGGGTGTGCAAAAGTCAAAAAACACGTATCTGTTATGTTTTCGGATAATACACGGTATTTTTTTGCACCTTTCAATTCACCTGTGGTGACTATAGAATTGCTCTGTTTTTAAGATTTACGTGGATGCTGCGTCAATGAACAAAGCTGGGTGCGCAAAAGTCAAAAAACACGTATCTGTTATGTTTTCGTATATAATACACGGTATTTTTTGCACCTTTCAATTCACCTGTGGTGACTATAGAATTGCTGTTTTAAGATTTACGTGGATGCTGCTTCAATGAACAAAGCTGGGTGCGCAAAAGTCAAAAAACACGTATCTGTTATGTTTTCGTATAATACACGGAATTTTTTGCACCTTTCAATTCACCTGTGGTGACTATAGAATTACTGTTTTAAGATTTACGTGGATGCTGCGTCAATGAACAAAGCTGGGTGCGCAAAAGTCAAAAAACACGTATCTGTTATGTTTTCGTATGATACACGGTATTTTTGGCAACAAACAACCTGTGCTGACTACAAGATTGCTGGATTGTAATTTAACTGCAAGGTGGATATATCAACACAGGTGGAATGGATAAAATTGAAAATGAACACCTATCTGAAATGTATACTGATAATAAAAGTGGAGTTTTGCACCTAACAAAGAGACCTGCAGTTACTAGAAATTATGTGTATCCAATATAAGTTCAGGCTGCCCAATATCCAGGAAATATTTCAATAGCAAACTGTTAATAATAAAGATATTGCAGTGCAATGTCTACACTAAGTCTTGGTGAACTTTATCCAGTGTTCTTTATAGATAGAGCTTGTCTGTGTTCGCCCGCGGGGCCCAACCCCCCCCCCCCCCGCTCCCACCGCCGTGAATTTACAGCGGTAGATGCTGCTTTAAAATTCTCTAGCTAACTACATAAAATCTTCAAATCTCTAATCTAACTAAATTGGAAGGATCACAGCTAATAGTAGAGGTTTCTCTGTGCAGAAATAGACTAATTTCGCTGAGCTGTTTGGCCACAGGCAGAGCGCACTTCCTATTCCTATGAGACGCTGAGAGACACTAAGGCTGAACAGGAAGGGCTGTTCTATGTTAAAACGAGGTCATGTGCTTTTCCAGCTAATCGCAACCATACACATCCCAGTCATGACGTCGCACACACATCTCACCCTGCTCTATTCTGTAATCTGATTTGCTGGCCACCAAAATGACAGGAAGCGCCGAAAATGGCACGATCTTAATAGATGATGCACAGATTTTAACCTTAATTATCGCATGATCTAAAAATTTCCCATCACCAAAAAAAACCTTCCCGGGATTTAAAATTTTGGTCGAAAAAAATCGCTCAACACTACTGGGGAAACTAATAAAAATTCAAACTTGCCTACTCACCCCTTTGTTTTGTTTTTAAAAAACACCAAAATATTCTGTTTTTAATTAAAAATGCTTTCACAAAAGGGGCGTTTCGGTGGTTTGGATGCATTTTTTTATTTTTTTTTTTGAAAAAATTTTTCGTTTAAATTTTGCGGTGCTTTTTCTACAAAAAAAAAAACACCAAAAATAAACTGGCGAAAAGCCCCCAAGGGCTATGCCCTAATTTTCTAAAAAAAACAACTAAAAACAGTTTCCCCTTTTGATTTTTAATTGTAAAACTTTTCTTTACCCCCAAACAGAACGTACTTTTCGGGCTATTTCTGCCCCCAAAGTCTTTTTTTTAAAAACAGGGTTGCAAAAAACCCACCAGAGTAGGGCAGAAAATTACTAATGAAGTCCAATCCCGAGAAGACTGAGCCTAAAGTTGCTTTAAACAGCCAGTTTTGGTGCATTTTTTTCCCGGAACCCACTAAACTTCCTTTATTCCCAGAAAGGTTTTTTTTTTTAATTATCTAAAGGGGTTTGGAAAGTGAAAAATAATTAGTGTGTTTGTAATTCACAAAGACTTTAAAAACACAGTAATTTGATTATTTTAACATAAAAACACCTTTTGAAAAATTTTTAGAAAATTTTAAAGAAGCTTGCTGGTAAAAAAGGGAAATTTTAAATTTGGAGCGAAAGTTAAAACTCCCCCAAAAAACCGCGGGTGTGAAAGCACCCTAAGACCGGGGGTTTTTTTTCCGGGTTTTTTTTACTGCAGGGCTTTTTTAAATTTTGCAGGTGGTTGGGTAAATAAACTTCGTGAAAAAGTATTTTGAAGTTAATTAGAAAACCATCTGCATTTAACTAAAAAGCATGTAGTAAGTTAGCTTTCACACGGCGAGTTTTTTTGTGCGTTTTTGGTGGGTTTTTTGTGCAGAAATGTACAACATTAATTGCTGTCCTTTCTGCACAAAAATGCATCTAAAAATGCTGCTACGGATCCAACATGCCTTGTGAACACACCCTATGACTTGAGCCAAACATTTTGGATATCCTTCCACAAGCTTCCACAATGGTTGGTAGGAATGACACAATCTTACCAGCTTCCGCCTGCATCTTCACAAGGTCTTTTGCTTGTGTTCTGGTTGTTGTTGCACTGTCAGGACCAAAAGCTACTACTTCTCTGAGACATCAAATACTTGTCTCCTTCTTGAGCGATTTGATGTTGTGTAATTGTTGTTATTGTATCTAATTATTTGTACAGATGAAACGAGGCACTTCAGCGTATCTGAAATTGCACCCAAGTGCAAGTTCACAATTCTCTTCCTGATGTCTTGGCTGACTTTCCCACGATGTTAAAATACATCCACAGTTGTGTTTCTAATGAACTAGATAGTTGCCAATAAATATAGAAGCCATATATATATTATATATTTATATATATATATATATATTTTTTTTTTTTTTCTTTCTTTTTTCGCTATATAAATTATAGGCCCCATTGGCCTTTAAAAAAAATTATAACAAAGGACATATCTGGCTGTAATGTAACCTAAATGGCCAATGCAAGCTTAGGGAGCTTTGTGAAAATCTGAGCCAAATCAGTTCACAAATTCTGCGGGACAAATGTGAAAACAGTTAAAAATACTCCTCAGACTAATGGTTTTTCTGTTCAAATACAGATTGAAAATCAGACAGTATTTTGTCCTTTGCCGTGTGGTGGCAGTCATAGGGAGTGTTCATGCGGCATATTTGCTAGGCGTATTCTCACCTTAAAAAACTCTCGTTTTTTTTTGTAGTAGGCTTTCGTCCTTTGCCATCTATATAATATAGTAAAGTGCTGTCTTGTCATTTTTTTAGCATTGATTTGATTCTAAATATAGAAAGTATAATCCTATACACCCATTGAGTGAAAGCTTAAAGTTTACACTTCAATTACACAGAGACAGCTTTATTTCAGATCCAAAGTAAAAGTGTACAGAGGGTAAATTAGTTGTATAACTGTACAAATACTTTCAAACCTAACTATGTATATATATATATATATACTCTAACTATGTGTTATTATATATATACCAGTTAGGTTTGAAAGTATTTGTACAGTGTTTTTCATACTTATTTACAACTCTGTACACTTTTACTTTGGATCTGAATAAAGCTGTCTCTGTGTTATTGAAGGTAAACTTTATGCTTTCAATAAATGGGTGTATAGGGTGTTACTTTCTATATATATATATATATATATAAATTATTTTTAATAATACTATATTTATTATATATTTTAGTGGGAAAAAAAGTATTTAGTCAGCCACCAATTGTGCAAGTTCTCCCACTTAAAACGATGAGGGGTGGACGTTAATTGATTCTTTTATGGTAGACCTCACTTGATGGAGAGGGAACAAATGGCCACTGTATCAGGAGTTGTCCCTTTCGTTTCATATAGTGCTCTGGAAAAAAAAATGAGACGGGGCGCTAACTGTTTGGATGCTATGTGGCAACATAGTGAGTTTTAGATCTAGATTTGGTTTTCTTTCATGTGGTACAAAATGAGAAAATAAATGTCGTAAAATATACATTGTTGTATTTGGAAATATTTTATTTGCAAATTATGGTGGAAAATAAGTATTTGATCAACTAGATTACAAGCCAGGAATTTCTTCTCTAATGTCATGTTACTTCTTCTTTAAGAGGGCTCCTCTGTTCCTCCACTTTGATTACTGTAGCTTATGGCACCCGTTTGAACTTGTTATTTATTTTAAAAGACACCTTCCACAACACTCAAACAGTCACACTCCAAACTCCACTATGGTGAAGACCAAAGAGCTGTCGAAGGACACTAGAAACAAAATTGTAGCCCTGCAGTCTAGCTCCTTTACCTTACTTTCTTTATCCAGGCAGTGGTGGTCTTGGAGGAATGTTTAGGGTCGTTATCATGTTGGAATACTGCCCTGCGCACCAGTTTCCAAAGGGAGGGGATCATGCTCTGCTTTAGTAAGTCACAGTACATGTTGGCATTCATGGTTCCCTCAATGAACTGTAGCCCCCACAGCCGGCAGCACTTATGCAGCTCCAAACCATGACACTCTTACCACTATGCTTGACTGTAGGCAAAAACCACTCTTTTTACTCTTTGCCTGGTTGCCACCACACATCGGAACTAAATTAGTTTATCTTGGTCTCATCAGACCACAGGACATGGTTCCAGTAATCCATGTCCTTAGTCAGCTTGTCTTCAGCAAATCGTGGACTTTTTTTTTTTGCATCATACTTAGAAGAGGCCATGCAGATCAATTTGATGCAGTGTGTGGCGTATGGTCTGAGCACCGACAGGCTGAACCTCCCACCCCTTTAACTTCTGCCGCAATGCCAGCAGCACTCACATCTATTTTGAAAAGACAATTTCTGATATGATGGCTGGCAGTGCGAGCTTCTTTGGTCGAAATTGGCAAGCGCATCTGTTCTGAGTGGAACCTGGCTTGTTAAACCTTGTTAAACCTCTGCAGGGTCTTGGCCACTGTGCTGCTGCTCATTTTCAGGGTGTTGGCAATCGTCTTATAGCTTAGGCCATCTTTATGTAGAGCACAATTCTTTTTTCAGTATATTCATCCAGAAAATTATTTTCATACTGGTCACTGGAAGACTTCAAAATGGCAATGCATGGCAGACACATCTGCTCCCAATTCACACCCAACAACCACAACCCCAACGCTCTGCCCCTACCATCACCACAACCCTACCCCCACTAACTCTGCTGGGGTTACTGCCACACCATCCCCACATATCTCCACCATAAAAATACTGAATAATACACCATACTGTTACTGAATATAAACCATTATACCAAGACCAATATTTACACCATACTAACTTGAGTGGGGCCCACACGGCAGAGGGAAGAGTGGGGATCTTGAGCAGATCCCCATACGGCTAGAGGGGCCACACATATCTGGAGGGACCTTGAACAGGGCCCAACACGGCTGGAGGGGCCACACAAGTCTGGCTGAGGGAGGGCCCACACAGCTGGAGGCACACACAGGTCTCTGCTGTGAGGGAGAGAGACCTGTTGCTGTGCTGGGATATAGAGAGAGACCTGATGCTGTCTGGGCGTGCATGAGGAGAGAGACCTGATGCTGTGCTGTGATTGAGAGAAAGACACCTGATGCTGTGCTGGAGAGAGAGAGACACCTGATGCTGTGCTGTGATGGAGAGAGAGAGATTGACACCTGATTGTGTGCTGGGATGGGGAGAGAGAGAATCCTGATGCTGTGCTGGGTGAGAGTGAGACCTGATGTTGTGCTGGGGAGAGAGAAAGATACCTGATTCTGTGCTGTGATGGAGAGAGACACCTGATGCTGTGCTGTGATGAACAGAGACACCTGTTGCTGTGCTGGGACAGAGAGAAAGAGACCTGATGCTGTGTTGGGGTGAGAGAGAAAGAGACCTGACACTTTGCTGGGGCAGAGAGAGACACCTGATGCTGTGCTGGGATAGACGGAAAGACATCTGATGCCGTGCAAAGTAGGAGAGAGAGACCTGATGCTATGCAGGGGGGAGAGAGAGAGAGAGGGACCTTATGTTGTGCTGGGTCGGAGAGAGAGGGACCTTATGCTGTGCTGGGGGGAGAGAGACCTGATGCTGTGCTGGGGTGAGAAAAAGAGACCTGATACTGTGCTTGGACAGAGAGAGACACCTGATGCTGTGCTGTGATGGAGAGAGAGAGAGACACACCTGATGCTGTGCTGTGATGGAGAGACACCTGATGCTGTGCTGTGATGGAGAGAGTGACACACCTGATGCTGTGTTGTGGTGAGAGAGAGACCTGATGCTGTACTGGGAGGAGAGAAAGAGGACATGGATAATGTGCTGGACAGAGAAGACACCTGATGCTTCTGTTGCTGTGATGGGAGCAACTGACGCTGTGTTGGGGGGGGGGGGGAAGAGACACATGATTACTATGCTGGGGTGAGAGAGGACCGATGCTTGTGCTGGGACGGAGAGAGTGAGAGACCTGATGCTGTGCGGGACGGAAGAGGAGAGACTACTGCTGTGCTGGAGGAGAGAAGAGGACCTGATACTGTGCTGGGACAGAGAGAGACACCTGATGCTGTGCTGTGATAGAGGGACACCTTATGCTGTGCATGGGGGGGGGGACCTGATGCTGTGCTGGGATGGAGAGAGAGAGACCTGATGCTGTGATGGGGTGAGAGAGAGACCTGATGCTGTGCTGGGTGGAGGGAAAGAGACCAGATACTGTGCTGGGCAGAGAGAGACACCTGATACTGTGTTGTGATGGAGAGAGAGAAACACCTGATGCTGTGCTGTGATGGAGAGAGCGACCTGATGCTGTGCTGGGACAGAGAGAAAGACCTGATGCAGTATTGGGCGAGATAAGAGATCATGATTCTGTGCTGGGATAGTGGAGAGATACTGATGCTTGTTTGCTTTGTTTGTCTCAGTTGATTGTTTGATGTGAGGAGGAGACACCTTATGCTGTACTTGATGGAGAGAGAGTCAACCTGATGCTGTGCTGGGAGGGGGGAGAGAGAGACCTCATGCTGTGCTGGGATGGAGGGAGACACCTTATGCTGTGCTATGATGGAGAGAGAGACACCTGATCTTTCTTTAGATCCTCAGACACTTCTTTTTCATACTGGTCACTGGAAGTTCAACATGGCAATGCATGGCAGACACATCTGCTCCCAATTCACACCCGAGTCTTGGTAACACTATCACCGGTAGGGCCGCCATCAGAATTTTCAGGGCCTCATACAACTGAAGTGTCTGGGCCCCTCAGGCCAACCTCGCCCTAACAACACAACCCACGCTCTGCCCCTACCAACACCACAACCCTACCCCCACTAACTCTGCTGGGGTTACTGCCACACCATCCCCACATATCTCCACCATAAAAATACTGAATAATACACCAAACTGTTACTGCATATAAACCATTACACCAAGACCAATATTTACACCATACTAACTTGAGTGGGGCCCACACGGCAGAGGGAAGAGTGGGGATCTTGAGCAGATCCCCATACGGCTAGAGGGGCCACACATATCTGGAGGGACCTTGAACAGGGCCCAACACGGCTGGAGGCACACACAGGTCTGTGCTGTGAGGGAGAGAGACCTGTTGCTGTGCTGGGATATAGAGAGAGACCTGTTGCTGTGCTGGGGTGAGAGAGAGACCTGATGCTGTGCTGTGAGTGAGAGAGAGACACCTGATGCTGTGCTGGAGAGAGAGAGACACCTGATGCTGTGCTGTGATGGAGAGTGAGAGAGAGAGATTGACACCTGATTGTGTGCTGGGATGGGGTGAGAGTGTTAACCCTTGATGCTTATGTGATGGGGTGAGAGAGAGGAACCTGATGTTTTGTGCTGGGGAGGAGAGACAAGATACCTGATTCTTGTTGCTGTGATGGAGAGAGACACCTGATGCTGTGCTGTGATGAACAGATACACCTGATGATGTGCTGGGACAGAGAGAAAGAGACCTGATGCTCTGATGGGGTGAGAGAGAAGAGGACTGAACTTTGCTGGGGCAGAGAGAGACACCTGATGCTGTGCTGGGATAGACAGAAAGACATCTGATGCCATGCAGGGTAGGAGAGAGAGACCTGATGCTATGCAGGGGGGGAGAGAGAGAGCCACCTTATGCTGTGCTGGGTCGGAGAGAGAGGGACCTTATGCTGTGCTGGGGGGAGAAAAAGAGACCTGATACTGTGCTTGGACAGAGAGAGACACCTGATGCTGTGCTGTGATGGAGAGAGTGAGAACCACTGATGCTGTGCTGTGATGGAGAGACACCCGACGTTGTGCTGGGTTGGAGATAGAGACACACCCCTGATGCTGTGTTGTGGTGAGAGAGAGACCTGATGCTGTACTGGGATGAGAGATAGAGACCTGATACTGTGCTGGGACAGAGAAAGACACCTGATGCTGTGCTGTGATGGAGAGACACCTGATGCTGTGTGGGGGGGGGGGGGAGAGACACCTGATACTATGCTGGGGGGTGAGAGAGACCAGATGCTGTGCTGGGCCGGAGAGAGTGAGAGACCGGATCCTGTGCTGGGATGGAGAGAGAGACCTGCTGCTGTGCTGGAGGGAGAGAAAGAGACCTGATACTGTGCTGGGACAGAGAGAGACACCTGATGCTGTGCTGTGATGGGAGATACCTAATGCTGTGCTGTGATAGAGAGACACCTTATGCTGTGCTAGGGGGGGGAGAGACCTGATGCTGTGCTGGGATTGTGAGAGAGAGAGAGGCCTGATGCTGTGATGGGGTGAGAGAGAGACCTGATGCTGTGCTGGGTGGAGGGAAAGAGACCTGATACTGTGCTGGGGCAGAGAGAGACACCTGATGCAGTATTGGGCGAGATAAAGAGACCTGATACTGTGCTGGGATAGAGAGAGACACCTGATGCTGTGCTGTGATGGAGAGATACACCTTATGCTGTGCTATGATGGAGAGAGAGATACCTGATACTGTGCTGGGAGGGGGGAGAGAGAGACCTCATGCTGTGCTGGGATGGAGGGAGACAGGCCTGATGCTGTGCTGTGATGGATAGAGAGACCTGATGCTGTGCTGGGATGAGAGTGAGACCTGATATTGTGCTGGGGAGAGAGAATGAGACCTGATGCTGTGCTAGGGGTGGGAGAAAGAGAGACATGATGCCTGGCTTGGACAGAGAGAGAGAGACCTGATGATATGCTGCGAGGAGAGAAAGAGACCTGATTCTGTGCTGTGATGGGGATAGGCAACTGATGCTGTGCTGGGATAGAGAGAGACAGACATGATTCTGTGCTGGGACAGAGAGAGACCTGATACTCTGCTGGGTGGGAGAGAAAGAGACCTGATACTGTGTTGGGACAGAGAGAGACACTTGATGCTTTGCTATGATGGAGAGACACCTGATGCTGTGCTGTGATGGAGAGAGAGAGACAACTTATGCTGTGCAAGGGGGGGAGAGACCTGATGCTGTGCTGTGATGGAGAGAGAGACCTGATGCTGTGCTGGGATGAGAGTGAGACCTGATGCTGTGCTGGGAAGAGAGAAAGAGACCTGATACTGTGCTGGGGCAGAGAGAGGCACATCTGATGCTGTGCTGTGATGGAAAGAGAGACACCTGATGCTGTGCTGTGATGGAGAAAGAGACCTGATCCTGTGCTGGGAGGGAGAGGGACACCTGATTCTGGGCTGGGATGGACAGAGAGACACCTCATGCTGTGATGGAGAGAGAGACACCTGGGACAAGCTTTCACAGGCTTTTAAATCAGTGCAGTGTACTTTGAAGTTGATTCCTTCACTCCCAGGATTATGGTGGTCTGAACAGGACCCAAACGAGAGGTAACAATAGTGTTGTAGGATCCACTGCAGAGGTCCCGTTGAAAGTTTGGAGGTGGTTTTAAGCCATTATGATCAAAATAGTGAACTGAGAAACCTCAGTTTTTTCATGTATTTCCAGTTAGCAGGAAATGCCTTTTCCAAATGTTCCTATGTCCCCGTTGATTGCTTTCTTTAGTTGATAGTGTGCTACTGATATTGTATGGGGGTGTGTATGTATATTGCAGACACACCAGTATTCACCCATGTTCATTTTTTTCAAAGATGTTTTTTGTTTTGCAGAACCATATATTGTTTGTAGTTCTGGGACAGAGAGAGACACCTGATCTTGTGCTGGGATGAAAAAAAACACTGTTTGGCTATGCACATCCATAAACATTTTTGAAAAAAATAAGTATAAGTTGCACAATGAGCGAGGCTAATACATAACATCTTTTCCAAATGTCAGCGGCACAATCAATAGAAACATCAAAGGCATATAGGAATTTTTGAAAAATGCACATTACTGCTAAGGTTATATAAAAATTTGGGGTTCTTAGTTCTCCTATTTTGATCATAAAAGTGTTTAAGCTCACCTCACAATTGCGTAATGGACCCCAGGCACAGGTGAGTTACTAACACTAAAAACGTTTCCTACTTCTTGGAGCCTGTTCAGACTTCAACACCTTAGGGAGTGAAAAGGACTAGCTACTGAATATCCTGCACGATTTAAAAACTATGGAGATGGGCGGAGTGCAAAAATGCCAAATGAGGCAGCCAACCCCTCATAAGACTAAAATAAAAAAAAATGTTTGGGGCTATGGCACATCCAAAAACATTTTTTGAAAAAAAAAAAGTATAGATGCACACTGGCGAGGCAATAACATTCATCTATTCCAAATGTGCTGGGATGAGAGACAAAGACCCCTGATGCTGTGCTGGGGTGAGAGAGAGAGACCTGATGCTGTGCTGGGACAGAGAGAGAGAGAGATCTGATGCTGTGCTGGGGTGAGAAAGAGAGACACCTGATGCTGTGCTGGGATGAGAGACAGAGACACCTGATGCTGTGCTTTGTGTGGGGAATTTTAGTGTACAGTAAAACAACTGTGCAGTCCCATACACAACTGTTTTGTGAGAGAGCTGTGCAGTCCCATGTAAAACACAACTGTTCTGTGCAGTCCCATGTAAACCACATCTATACTGCACAGTCCCATTTTAAACACACCTGTACTGTGCAGTCCTATGTAACACACAACTGTTCTGTGTGAGAGAGAATGTGCAGATCCCATGTAAAACACAATACAGATAAAGTGTATAATTTTGTAGGAGAGCAGTTTTACTGTTCTTTGCAGTCCCATATAAAACCGTCGTAGGAATACCATCGGATTTTCATCCGTTTCAGTATTTTGAAACCGCCAAAAATCCAACAGTACACTGTGCTGCACAGACAGCAATGAAAAGTCCACGCTGTAGTCTATACATCACAGGTTTTCTTCTGTTGCATTTAAAATCCGGCGGTATATGCAACATGTTGCATATTCGGTCGGATTCCGGTGGCTTGTTGTTAGATTCCCGTACATTCAATTGTATGGGCCGACAGCAAGTCCGAAAACCGACTGCGGCTTTTACACACATTTACTTAAAAAACCGTGGTCCAGCAGTGTCATAATGCTGTCGTATTTTGGATGGCATTTTGCCATTCGCTGTGTGAACATAGCCTTAGTCTAGGACATCTGAGAACCTCTGCCTTCCCCCAGCTCAAAAGAATGAATCATCAGGAGTGTACACACAGTATGGGGGTGCATCCGCAGAGAGTGAAGATAGTCCCTGTTGGGACGCACAAGCCCCGGATAAAACTGCCTGTGGCACGAACCTAGCCGGGCATCAGGCTGCAGCTGTGGGCCTGGAGCGCCGACGGTCTCTTCAGCTGTATGTGCGTCCGATGGAGGCACATACTGCTAAGGGCTTCCGCAGAGCAGAGAGCAAGCGCTTCCTGCTCCATGGAGAACTCCAGTGGGTCGCAAGCAGGCTGTGCCGGGAAGAAGATGGAGCCCAGCGGGAACTTCATTTAGCGGGAGAAAGACGAGTACTGTTATTTTTTTATCTTTAATATGCCATATTACCTGCCTGTATACACCTGGGGTCCTATATTACCTGCCTGTATACACCGGGGCCCTATATTACCTGTCTGTGTATACCGGGGGCCCTATATTACCTAATTTTATATATATATATATATATATATATATATATATATATATATGCTAGAAACAATATATGGTTTTGCACATCAAAAAAACTTTTTGAAAAAGCAAGCATAGGTGCACACTGGTGTGGCAGCAACGTACAACATGACCTGTTGGTGGGTCTTGAGGACTGGAGTTGAGAAACACTACTCTAGATGTTAGCCGGTTGTCATGAAGACATGTGACTCAACTATTGCCTTTAACCCCTTAACGACCCTAGGCGTATGAGTATGTCCCAGGGCCGCTAAGGGGCTTTGCTGGGGGATCGCTCCGTGCGCCCCCCGCACAGCCGGGGGGTTTTCGCGGAAAATCGCCGAAAACACCCGGCAGTAACAGCGCCGGCGGATGGCTCCGCCCGCTGGCGATGTTTAACCCATCAGACACCGCGGCAAAGATGGCAGCGGCGTCTGAATGAACGGCGATCGGTCCCGCACACCGATCGTTACGGTTATTGGCATTAGCGCAGCTATGCTGCGCCGATCCAACGACCAGACACGGTGGTGGGGAGCCCTGTGAAGGCTCCCGTCACTTACACTGACCGGTTTGCCCCACTTCCGTCCGCAGACAGTAAGTGGGGAAACCGCCATCTTGGCAAAGTCTAATGCATTGTCTATGCAATGCATTAGGTTGTATTAACAATCGCGCCCCCTAGTGGTCAAGCACCATAGGGGGACTAAATGTTACAGTGAAAAAAAATAAATAAATAAAGTTTTAAAGTACAAAAAAAAAGTATTAAAAGTTCAAATCCCCTTTCCCCATTTTACAAATAAAATCATTAAAATAATAAAAAAGTTACACATATTTGGTATCGCCGCGTCCAAAAAAGTCAGATCTATAAAAATATAACATCATTTATCCCGTACGCTGAATACCGTAAAAGAAAAAAAATCCCAATGCCAAAATTGCGTTTTTTGGTCATTTTACGTCACTCAAAAAATGGAATAAAAATGATCAAAAAAGTCGCAAGCATTCCAAACTGCTAGCGATAAAAAGTACACTTCAGCCCGCAAAAAATGCCCCCTCACTAACGTCCGTAGGTGTTAGTACAAAAAGTTATTGGTCGCACAAAATGGCGCCGTGGCGCAAATTTCAAAATAGAAAATGTTTGGAATTTTTTACGGTACCAAAACATAACGGAAACCCTACATATTTGGTATTGCTAGATGTGTAACAACCTGTAGAATACAGATAACACATTATATTTAAAGAAGATTGAACGCCATAAAAGCAAAACCCCCCCGCAAACATGGCGAAATACTTTTTTTTTTCACAATTTGTCCCACTTGGAATTTTTTTGAGAATTCCCAGTATATTCTATAGTATAGTGAATAACACCATTAGAAAGTACATCTTGTCCCGCAAAATAACAGCCCTCATGTGTCTATGTAGGTGGAAAAATAAAAAAGTTATGGCTTTCAGAAGGCGAGGAGGGAAAAACGAACGTGTCACCAAAAACAAACGCCGGGTACTTAAGGGGTTAATGCTAAACTTTTAATAGTGGGAAAAGAGCTGGGACTCTGCATTGCCATCTATTGGAGGTAGCATTCCACAAGTTACATCTGAGTCACTGAGCCTTGCAATGTTAATATACCCATGCCATGGTGCCTCTCCCTAATGTAAAACCTTACCATTTTCAGGCATACTCATTGCCTTTACCTATCCAACCAGTATTCTCCTTCGTACTGATGAGGGGCAATACCCCCAAAAAGCTGTCTGCAGATGAACATATTGGTATATTAATCCATTTCACATTCCAAAATTCAGTGTGGATGGATGAATACTACATCCAAAAGAGAGTGTTGCAGAGTCCCAGCTCTTTTCCCATGAGACTTTTAGAATATAGGGGCTGATACCCGCTGTGTAGGCACGGAGAGTCCCCTTGTAGAACCTTTTTCTGTGTTTCAGATTAATATCATAGTGAATTACAGCATAATTTATACAGATATGAAAAAAATAAAATCCAGTCATTTAGATTTGTCTACTAGAATGTAGTGTCAGTTTAAGGAGTGTGATTTTATATGACTACATAAAGGAAAAATAGTAATGTGGTAGAAGTCCACAGTTGCTAGTTTTGCTGTGGATCTCCACAACAAGATCCACCACAATAAAATTTAATTGCAAATTTGCTGTGGACATCAGATTATCCAATTAAATTAATGGAGACGAGCCCCACAGAATCTGTAATGTGTCTACTGCAGATTTATGGTATAATTACATTCTCTTTAATTTTTCAGCCTTATTGTTTCTTTGAGTCCACAAGTAAGACATGTAATGCTACGATTGCTGAGCAAGAGTTATTTTTAATTATTTATTAAGGTGTCATTAATAGGATGTCAATGTCAGAGAGATGATTAGAACACATATAACCTTGATTTTATTATGTCATGTGATCTGAAATAAATAACAGTAATTATAGACCAGTAAGTTTAACATCTGTTATGGGAAAAATGTTTGAGGGGCTCATAAGGGACTATATACAGGAGTATGTTGACAAATACAATATTATTAGTGATTGTCAGCATGGATTTACTAAGGACAGAAGCTGTTAGACCAATCTGATCTGTTTTTATGAAGAGGCGAGTAGAAGTCTGGATAGAGGGGCAGCTGTGGATGTTGTGTTTTTAGACTTTGCAAAGGCATTTGACGCTGTACCGCATAATCGTTTGTTAGGTAAATTAGAATCCATTGGGTTAGAGATAACAGTGTGTAATTGGATTAAAAACTGGCTGTTGGATCGTACTCAGAGAGTGGTGGTAAATGACTCCTACTTTGTGGTCTCCGGTTGTGAGTGATGTGCCGCAGGGCTCAGTATTGAGTCGTCTCTTATTTAATGTATTTATTAATGATAAAGTGGAAGGGATCGATAGCACGGTTTTGATTTTTGCAGATGACACCAAGCTATGCAGGGTAGTGCATTCTATGGAAGATACTCATAAATTGCAAGCAGACCTGGACACACTGAGTGCTTGGGCATCCACTTGGCAAATGGGTTTCAATGTGGATAAATGTAAGGTTCTGCATCTGGCTGGAAATAATCTACAGGCCTCATATGTCCTAGGGGGAGAAAAACTTGGAGAATCGCTTGTTGAGAAAGATCTGGGCGTTCTTGTAGATCATAGACTACAGAACAGCATGCAATGTCAATCAGCTGCCTCTAGGGCAAGTCAGATATTGGCGTGTATTAACAGAGGCATGGACTCGCGGGACAAGGATGTAATTCTACCGCTGTACAAAGCATTGGTGCGTCCTCACTTAGAATATGCTGTTCAGTTCTGGGCCCCAGTTTATAGAGGAGATGTAATGGAGCTAGAGAGAGTACAAAGACGAGCAACCAAACTTATAAGAGGAATGGAGCATCTTAGTTATGAGGAGAGGTTAGTAGAATTGAACTATTTTAGTCTTGAGAAAAGACGACATCGGGGAGACATGATTCATTTATATAAATATTTAAATGGTCACTACAAAAAGTATGGGGAAAAATTATTTTCAAGTGAAGCCCCCTCAAAAGACAAGGGGACATTCCCTTCGACTAGAGAAAAAAGGATTCAATCACCAGAGGAGAAGTGCGTTCTTCACTGTAAGAACTGTGAATCTGTGGAATAACCTGCCTGAGGAGCGGGTCACAGCAGGAAATGTAGAGAGTTTCAAGAAAGGCTTAGATACCTACCTGGAACTAAAGAATATTAATGCGTACGTAGCTATGAAAAATTCTGGATCCTGGCTGGTGGAGGCTCTGGGATCAGAGATAGGGTCTCCACTGGAGCAGATTGGTTCTTGCCTTGTGGGTTCCAGGGCATTAACCAGTGGGGAGGCTGGGCTTAAAGTCCTTGTCTCTCTCCCTCACCCACATTTTCCCCACCCTTGGTTGAACTTGATGGACACGTGTCTTCTTTCAAACCTTACTAACTATGTAACTATGTAACTATATAGATTTCATAATGTTAAAGAGCAAAGATAAGTCACCATACCCACATGGTTTTAATAGCAATGGTAACTGCAATAGTTTCAACAACAGATATACCTAAAACAGGTAAAATAAAAACCCAGCAAATATATTATAATAATTTAATGATACTCATTAATGAAAGTAAAATTAATGATTGAATACAGTTGAGGGTGTAGAGGGGTTTTCTCACTGTGCTGTTTCACAGAGTCACAGGCAGCTTCAGACTCACACTGCCTGGCTGTGGGTGGTTCTATAGCATCGATTAACATATTTAGCTCCTCTATAATTAACTGAGCATGACAGTGACTTAAGTGCAGAAGATTTAATCTGTGGAAAAAGCTCCAATGAGTTAAAACAAGTGCTTATGAAAGGTAAACAATCTAGGTAGAGATAAAGGATGACATGTATGATTTTTGGCACTTAGACGCCAATTTAATTGCACACAATAGTAGTGAAGAATGCGCCTGAATTTATGTAACCGGTCTACTGCGGGTCATAAATCGGGTGCATTCTAGCACAGAAACAACACATCAGGTTCGGGTAAAACACTTTTAAAGTGTATAAATGTGTAGTTTGTAGTGTGACACGCCTCTAGCACGCCCCCTGATCTCAGGCGCATTACAAAGTGTCGTGGGCACTCTGTAATGTGTCTGATATTGCCTGGTTAAAAATATAAGGAACAGGGCTGTGCTAGTTCTTTGGTGCAGCACCGTTCATAAATGTCCCCCAAAAACTCTGCTCTGTCTGACCATGATGACATCACTCCCTGCTCTCAGGAAGGGAGACCTGGACAGCAACCTACAGATACTTGTGTGCACTCACAGCAGACAAAATCTATTTTATCTCCTGACCAGGGCAATATCAAAAGAGCAAAGTATTTAGTAAAAGCCTTCATTTACCTTTCCCAACATGTTGAAAGCTAATCATTGCAGTGAGAAAACCTGTTTTAACTTTCTTTTGTCCCATTCCTCTTTTAATGTTTTTATTGTAAGTGACTACTCTTCAGTCGTATACAGTAATATACAGTTGGTTTCATGCTCTGATCATGTGAGCTCCACTATCGAACTATAGGTCGAACTATAGGTCCCTTTGCAGGAACATC
Source organism: Phyllomedusa bahiana (assembly GCA_025379985.1). Lineage (NCBI taxonomy): Eukaryota > Metazoa > Chordata > Amphibia > Anura > Hylidae > Phyllomedusa > Phyllomedusa bahiana. Next base: position 88,995 of record JAODAL010008672.1, on the reverse strand, counting down.
TTCCTGGCCAGAATGTATATGTACGTCCAATGTCGATAAGGAGTTAAAGGGAACTTGTCAGGTGGTTTATGCTGCCCTATCTGAAAGCAGGATGTGATATAGGAAGGGAAGCTAAGCTCAGTTATATATAGGTTAAAATGATTTGGAGCAGGATTTATGAGTAAAAAGCAGAAAGAATCCTGATCTGACTCTTTTAAAGACAGAGGAAGTCCTGCTGATATGTCAGATGTCAGCTTTTGCGGTCACTCTCCATTCATACAGTCAGCTGTACTCGGAACTCCGATTGAAATGAATGGAAAGTAACCACACAACCGGCACAACTTCTCTATTTGTATAAAGAGTTTTGGGACCTGTTCTGAGGAAAGCTGGGATCTGCACCTATCTAACATTGATGGCATATCGATATATGGATATACCATCAATGTTTGTGTTGACAAAACCACTTTAAAGGTGTTTTCTATTTTTACAAAAACCTTGTCAGCTTGCCAGTTGGGAAGGTTGTAAAACAGAAAAAAAACCACTCTGTTCCAGTGCTGCTGTTGCTCCCAGTTCTCCAAGACATTTATTGTTCATGTGACCCTGTAACTTCTCACAGGCTGCAGTTTTCTCTTGTTAGATATATGGTATGTGACTGCTGAGGCCTATGATTGGCTGCAGTGTCATATGAAAAGTGACTGTGATGTTATCAGCGGGCTCATGAAAACCATTGGCGGTACTGGAACAGAGTTAGTTTAAAAGGTAAGTTGTTCTTTTTTTTTTCTTTTCTATTTTCCAGCCTTCGAGACAAACTGCTGTGGTGAAAGTGTATTGTGAGCTGTCAAATTGCACCATTGTGAATAAGCGATGTGGCAACTGAGAAGAAACACGTGCCATTAATGTGAGAGGTGGACATCGGCTACAAAGGTATGCGAAGATGGACTGACACACTACAGTGAAGCAGCTCACCACCAAAATGAAAAAGGGGTCTACCGGGTGAGTGTCTAAAACAACAGTTCAGCAAACCCTACTTTATATGTTTCACCAAAGCAGATGATTGGTCACTGCACCTCTGCTAACCAATTCTGCATTGGCAGAAAAGGATAATTACGCATAAGCATTGGAATTGGACCTCAGCTGATTGGCGAAAGGTTGCTTTCTCCAATGAGTCACATCTTCTGCTTCATTGAACCAAAAGACTTTGGCATGCCAGACAGGAAACATTATAAATCAAACACCCTGCAACCATTGCTGGAGAAACACAAGCTGGTGGTGGCAGTGCTGTTTTTCTGGGGGATGTTTTCATAGCATTTTCTGGGCCACTCATCTTTGTGGAAGGCACTCTCCACTACTTTTGGATATGACTTCATCCTTGCAGATATCACACACCAATACATGCTGATTGTCTTCCCTGGGGCAGATGTTATCTTCCAGCAAGACAATACGACATGTCACATAGCTAGAAATGTCCAATATTGAAAGAGTATGAACAAGACTTCCAAGTAATACTCTGGCTCTCTTATTCCCCATAATGAACCCAATTTAGAATCTGTGTGTCCATCTTGATGGTGGGGTTGACTCTATGGATCGTGCCCCACTTACCCTCCAACAGCTGTGGAGTGCAGTCAGCATGGCTCCAGATAACTGTAATAACCTACCAGGACCTTAATGAGTCACTTCTAACCCATGTCGCTGCTGTCTGTGCTGTACACAGTGGTTACTCTGGAAATTATCTGGTGGTCATAATAATGCAACTCGACTGGGTAGATCTCTTTATGCTGCACATTGACTAGTCCAAACAATTACAATGCTTTTTATGCCATGCACATCATGTTTTGCATGTTAAAGTAGACACACGCAAGCTGTTTTATTTATAATAATGTACAATATTGGTTTAAATTGGCAGCTTGAATGAATAATTTAGCCTCGGTACTGTATAACACTGTAGAGTTTATTTACAGCATAAACAACAGGGTTTTAAAGAACATTGATTTAGTATTTGCTTATTTATTTATTAAGGTTACTATAATAATGTTACTTGTCAACAATACAATAGATATTAAACAAATCATTCAGTGGAAAACATTCAGGATATTTCGGAAAGGTTAAAATCCTACAAGATTTGTACTATACACACATGTTCTGCAATGTGACTTAACATACTGTAGACTTGTAGAGTAACACATAAAATGCAGTCTATTCCGCTAAACAAACTAAATAATGCAATACATAGATAAACAGCAGAGCGGCAGGAAAATTTATGTTCTGCCGGATTGGGAGACTATTTTTCAATTGAGGAACCGATAAAATCATGAAAACAAAGTATCTGTCGTGTGATAAATTAAATAATATGAAACAACTGTGCCATCAATGAGTCAATGTCTGCCAGCTTTAAGTAAAATGTGCAAATAAACATTGAAAATGCTGATAGAAATGTAAAAAATTGTTTTCTGAAATGTGAGTTAACAAGGCAAAATGTTAAGGGTGCTTTCACAGTGGGTTTTTTTTATGTGCGTTTTTGGTGCGTTTTTTTACGCCTTTTTGGATGTGTTTTTTGTGCAAAATTGTACAGCATTAATTGCTATGTCTTTCTGCACGTAAAACGCATCTGAGAAATGCATCAAACATGCATTAAAAACGTAGGTGAACCAGCTGATATTAATTTTCACTTAGGGTGCTTCACACAGTACGTTTTTGATGCGTTTTTTCTTTGCAGAAATGCAGAGCAATAAAGGCAGTTTAATGCTGTGTATTTCTGCAAAAAATGCAACAAATAAACACACCAAAAACGCACGTGAAGGCACCCAAAGTGGCAGGATTGCTATGTAATAAGTGATAGATTTCAGCTGGTGTCATAACTTTCCTTGGCTTTTTGCACTTCTCTTTTTTCATGTCTTCAATACTTTTTCCAAGTGTCATTTCACATTATTACACATAACTTAACTTATGCACATCTTTAGTTTGATTTCTTTGTCTGTGTGGATTGGATGAGTTATTACTGATATCTGGTGAGAAATTCAAAGTCAATAGCAATTTTTCAAATATAATTGCTTAAAGATTTGGTGACATGATGTAACATGTTCCCATAGGCTGCTGGGGATGAGTGGTGCCATGACCTGCATGTCAGGCTGCGGGCACACTCGCACTCCTAGCCAGTACTCACCTCTCCTCACTCCTTGTCTCATCCCTGTTGGCCATTGCTTACCCCCTTGCCTTCTAGGATCCACACCTCAGGCCTGCCGTTATGGTAAGCCAACCGTTACAGTTGCATCCGGCCATTAATCCTACCAAGGTGCCTCTGCTGAGCGTCCGAGATATCACCACGCTTGTTGCTCAACATTCGCAGTAGACCGCTCAGCAAGTGCAACAGATGAACCATTTGACCGCCATGATGCAGCACCTCCTCGCAGTCCAACAGCAACCACCTTCCATGACCACTCCTGCACCAGTGGCTCTAGTGACTTCTGTCGGGCACAAGCTGCGACTCTCCCTGCCAACAAAGTTTGATGGGGACGTAAAGCCTGCAAGGGGTTCATTACTCGGTGCTCCATACATGTGATGGCTAACCAGTTCCCTACTGAACGGGCCAAGGTGGTGCACAATGAAGGTAGGTAAATCCAGCACACATGTAGAAGGATATCCGGAAAAAGGCGTTATAGCAAACACACTCCTTATTGAAGATAATAAAATCATTTAAAAACATCCATAAGCATGATGGTTTACGCGTTTCAGGCCCACATCTTGGCCCTTATTCGTAACATAAACATGCTAGATACAAAGCTTCAATATAAACCCTCCTTACTCATTAGTTAGCCTCACCACCTGAAAGTTAACCCTATGTGTGACACATGAAAGATCTGTTACAACTTTCATTGTTCTATTTCCTCAAAGAAGGAAAAAAAAAAGAGAACGACAAAAAAAAAAAAACCCCAGTTAGAGGATTCTGCCTTACATGTATACTCCATATTAATACCAAACATTCAGTATATATACATAAGGTCTGATCTATAGTTTAGACCCTGAGGAGATCTTGTATCCAGTGTCAGTATCCAGTACGCTTCCCTATTCAATAGTGTTTTCCTCCAATCTCCACCTCTTAGGGGTTTATTGACACGTTCAATCACTTGTACCTTAAAGTTATCCACATTACCCTGGTGTACCTCCTGGAAATGTTTGGCTACACCTGAAACTTTTCGCAAACGAATCTGTTTACAATCATGGAGATGTTCTCTTATTCTTATGTGCAAGCTTCTAGTAGTGCATCCAATATACTGAAGTTTGCACGCCTCACACCAGACCATATACACTACGTAAGTACTATGGCAATTCAAAAAACCATTAATCTTGTATACATTCCCTGTTACAAAGGAAGAAAAAGTATCTTTTTTTCACCATGTATTTGCACAAAGTGCATCTACTCGTACCACACTTATGTGATCCTTTCAAATCTATCCACATATTTCTCCTGCTCTTCACAGATTGATTAATCATACTCGGAGAAACCAAGTTCACTATAGTGCGCGGTCTCCTAGAGATATATCTACATCCTTCTTTCATTATTTCCCGTAGAATGGGGTCCATGTTTAATATCGGCATATATTTCTGAACTATCCCTATAACATCCTGAAATTGTCTGCTGTATTGCGTTACAAAACATAGGCGGGATTTATCATTATTCAGATTCTTTTTAGAAGAAAAAATCAGATCCCTTCTATTTCTTTTATGTACTTTATTTTTTGCCCTGCAAATTTGCCATGAGTTATATCCCCTACATCGGAGTCTTCTAGTGACCACCTCTATTTCCTGATTGTAATCCTCTGTTTCACTACAGTTGCGTCTAGATCTAATAAATTCCCCAATGGGGATATTTTTCACTACATGCTCTGGATGACAACTGTCTGCATGTAACATGCTGTTACCTGATATCTCTTTTCTATAGGTGCGGCTAGAAATTCTGCCACTAATGGGATCCCCCACCAATCTCAAATCCAGAAATGTTATCTCCCTTTCCTGTGTCTCAAATGTGAACACTAGATTGTCCTCATTCATGTTGATATATTCTACAAATTTCTGTATGGAAGTAGATGACCCCTGCCAGATTAACAGGGTGTCATCTATATATCTCCCATACCAAAAAATATTATCTGCAAACACGTTATTTACTGAGTAGATATACCTCTCTTCCCAATGTGAGACAAAAATGTTGGCCAAAGACAGGGAAAAACATGACTCCATGGGACAACCCTGTATCTGCAAATAATAACATCCAAGAAATTGAAAATAATTGTGTCCCAGCAAAAACTCTGTTACCAATAAGATGTTTTGTTTCAAATGATCATCATACAAACTATATCTATCCAGAAAGAACATGAGTGCATTGAGTGCCAAATCATGTGGTATAGAAGTATATAGAGCCGCAATATCGCATGACACCCATCTGTATTCAGGATTCCATGAGATACCGTCCATATATTTCAACACTTCCCTAGAGTCCTTAAGGAAACTAGGGGATCTCAGGACCAAAGGTTGGAGGTGGCAATCCAACCATATGCTGATGGATTCATAAATGGACTCTATCCCTGATATGATGGGACGTAGGGGAGGTGGGAAAACCCCTTTATGAACTTTCGGGAGCGCATGGAACACCGGGATTCTCGGAAAATTAATACTCATACTGTCCCTCTGTTTTTCAGTGAGAACATTCATAGCCACTCCTTCATTCAGTAACTTACTAACCTTTTTGGAAAAAATGCCCGGCGGCTCCGACACCAGCTTCTTATATACACGCCTAACTCGCAACAAGCCCTCCACCTTTCGGAAGTCCACATCCCTAACCAAACCTGTCACTGAACCCCCCATATCAGAGGGACGAATTATAACATGAGAATTAAGTTGTAGTTGTTTTAACGATATAAACTCTCTCTTAGTTAAATTACCTTGTTCTTCGGATCGCTTTAAATATAAATCAAGAAGATGTGGACAATCCAGACAGAAGAAATAGAGGCAAACAGATTTTTGGGAAAGATGCTATTGCCCTCCAGCAGGTTAATCTGGAATTAAAACAGAATATGCTGAGTCTGAAAAAGATCATGTCGCAACAGCTTAAGACATGGTGGGACTGTACAACGTTACAAACGTATATTGAGAAGAGTATGATCCCAAGGGGACTAAGACTGAGTAAATATCCCACCTTTCTGCATGATGAAGATTTCATCCGACAGTGGAATGAGGTTTTGAATGACTGTTCTATCAGACTAATGCAGTTGATTGTTAAACATGAACAGAGTGTTTTGATTAAGTTGGATGAGTCGCTTAAGGTGGCTAAAGAATCTATTTTACCATATCAACAAGACCCATTGTATAAAAAAATGGATGAAAAATTAAGGATCAACATATCGAAGTTAGAGGAGGACATTATTTCTATCAAACAGTCAAAATTTAATAGATATTCTTTTGATTATGCGCAGAATAAGATCTATAAATGGCAGCTAGATCCATCTGATTCTTTTTCTCCGAAATCCATTTTGAAGAAAAATAAACAGAGGAAACGACATAATAGAAAAGTAGCTTTTTCACCTCTGGAAACAGATAGTATTGATACAGGTACTGACACCTCTGATTCAGAGGGGCATATGGATACCTATAGTAATAGTGGTAGAGGTTTTGGGAGCACTTATAGGTCTCCAAAAAACGTACGGGGTTCATGGGGTCGGTCACGCCCAAGAAACATACACGGAGGGCGGGAAGGAAACATAGGAGGTTTCCCATCAAGATACCAAATGAGGAATCCCTTAGGAATGTCACACATATAAATGTAGGAGGTCAGGTTTCTGAATCTGTGGTACAGGATGATAAGATTAATGCTGATTTTTCTGTATTGAATCTATCTGCTTGCATTTTAACTAAAGATCAGATTAGTGTCCTAAAAAAAGGGACTTCATTTTGTACCGTCGGTGGATTTTAATCTCTACAATACCATTAAATATGTTAATCGCTTCATCAGGTTATTAACCGTTAAAAACATTTTTTCAAGTATATGATGCAATCTGGGGAGGAAGTTTCTGGGGTTAATACCTCGGATTTCTTCCCCAGAGGTCTTACTTTTGCAGAACAAAGATCTATCTGCGTGTTGGAAAGTCTCAATGAGGATCATATGCAGGTTAAGAATATAACCGCAGAACATGTGGATTTGCCTTATATTAAGAACAGTGATTTTTACCCCGTTAATTCGAGGGTGTCTGTAATGGAGGATTTCCAACATTTGGTAGAGAAAGATCTTCGTGATTTATATTTAAAGCGATCTGAAGAACAAGGTAATTTAACTAAGAGAGAGTTTATATCGTTAAAACAACTACAACTTAATTCTCATGTTATAATTCGTCCCTCTGATAAGGGGGGTTCAGTGACACTTTTGGATAGGGATCTGTACATCCCAGAGGTGGATGGCATGTTGCAAGATAGCAGAGTATATAAGAAGCTGGATGTTATTATTTGCAGATACAGGGTTGTCCCATGGGGTCATGTTTTTCCCCGTCTTTGGCCAACATTTTTGTCTCACATTGGGAAGAGAGGTTTATCTACTCAGTAAATAACGTGTTTGCAGATAATATTTTTGGTATGGGAGATATATAGATGACACCCTGTTAATCTGGCAGGGGTCATCTACTTCCATACAGAAATTTGTAGAATATATCAACATGAATGAGGACAATCTAGTGTTCACATTTGAGACACATGAAAGGGAGATAACATTTCTGGATTTGAGATTGGTGGGGGATCCCATTAGTGGCAGAATTTCTAGCCGCACCTATAGAAAAGAGATATCAGGTAACAGCATGTTACATGCAGACAGTTGTCACCCGGAGCATGTAGTGAAAAATCTCCCCATTGGGGAATTTATTAGATCTAGACGCAACTGTAGTGAAACAGAGGATTACCATCAGGAAATAGAAGACTCCGATGTAGGGGATATAAGTCATGGCAAATTTGCAGGGCAAAAAATAAAGTACATAAAAAGAAATAGAAGGGGTCTTATTTTTTCTTCTAAAAAGAATCTGAATAATGATAAATCCCGCCTATGTTTTGTAACGCAATACAGCAGACAATTTCAGGATGTTATAGGGATAGTTCAGAAATATATGCTGATATTAAACATGGACCCCATTCTACGGGAAATAATGAAAAAAGGATGTAGATATATCTTCTAGGAGACCGCGAACTATAGGGGAAATTGGTTTTCTCCGAGTATGATTAATCAATTTGTGAAGAGCAGGAGAAATATGTGGATAGAATTTGAAGGATCATATAAGTGTGGTACGAGTAGATGCACTTTGTGCAAATACATGGTGAAAACAGATACTTTTTCTTCCTTGTATACAAGATTAATGGTTTTTTGAATTGCCATAGCACTTACGTAGTTTATATGGTCTGGTGTGAGGCGTGCAAACTTCAGTATGTTGGATGCACTACTAGAAGCTTGCACATAAGAATAAGAGAACATCTCCATGATTGTAAACAGATTAGTTTGCGAAAAGTTTCAGGTGTAGCCAAACATTTCCAGGAGGTACACCAGGGTAATGTGGATAACTTTAAGGTACAAGTGATAGAACGTGTCAATAAACCCCTAAGAGGTGGAGATTGGAGGAAAACACTATTGAATAGGGAAGCGTACTGGATACTGACCCTGGATACAAGATCTCCTCAGGGTCTAAACTATAGATCAGACCTTATGTATATATACTGAATGTTTGGTATTGATATGGAGTATACATTGAAGGCAGAATCCTCTAACTGGCTTTTTTTTTTTTTTTTTTATTTTGTTGTCGTTCCTTTTTTTTTTTTTTTTTCCTTCTTTGAGGAAATAGAACAATGAAAGTTGTAACAGATCTTTCATGTGTCACACATAGGGTTAACTTTCAGGTGGTGAGGCTAACTAATGAGTAAGGAGGTTTATATTGAAGCTTTGTATCTAGCATGTTTATGTTACGAATAAGGGCCAAGATGTGGGCCTGAAACGCGTAAACCATCATGCTTATGGATGTTTTTAAATGATTTTATTATCTTCAATAAAGTGTGTGTTTGCTATAACGCCTTTTTCCGGATATCCTTCTACACGTGTGCTGGATTTACCTACCTTCATTGTGCATTTCAAGAGGGCCTCTACAGCCGGACGCCCACATTCCGTGCACCGTTGCTTCAGACAAAAGTACAGGCGGACCCTGTGACCCGAGACTCCCGGTGAGCGGCACTCTATTGTTTTTTGCTGTTTACATTTCGGGCCAAGGTGGTGTTTGCAGTCATCCTTCTCTCCGGGAAAGCCCAGCATGGGCCACTCCCCTCTAGGACAGAGACGATCAGGTAACGGCTAATCTCCAGGCTTTTGTGGCCGAATTCTGCGGTGTCTTCGAAGAACTTGCAGGTGCCTCTATTGCCGAAACTGCACTGCTGAACCTACGTCAAGGGAACTCCTCTGTCGGGAATACACTGTACAATTCTGCACCTTGACCTCGGATTTGTCCTGGAATGACACAGCCCTACAAGCGACGTTCAATAAGGGTTTCTCCAGCAGGATAATAGGTTTGCTGTCTGCTCGTGACCTTCTGTCTTCCCTGAGTGAGTAAATTCACTTGGCCACTCGTATTGACATGCGATTCACTGAGAAACTGGAGTAGCTTCGTCAGGAATGCGAACCGGTTCAGTCACACCGTCTACCTCATCTTACTCCGGTGTTCCAAAGGCCTCCATTGCCTCCTTTACTGCCTCCTGCCAAAGAGCCCATGCAAGTGGACAGAGCCCATCTGACCCAGCAAGAATGGCCCCATTGACATGAGGACAATTTGTGCCTCTACTGTGCCAGTCCTGAGCATCTCTGCAGGAATTGCCCGCAAAGTCCACAATGCCTGGGAAAAACACGCACCTAGCCTACATGGAAGAATTATCCGTAGGTATGAATAATGTCTCTTCACATCTGACAATGCCGATGCAAATCGACCAGTCCTGGAATCTCATTTTACGTTTCTGTTTTTCTGGACTCTAGGTCAGCCTCAGTAATTCTTCTGAGACTTTCATGTTTGCATCACCATGCCCCTATGCTTAACTGAAAGATCGGTGAAGTCACACTTAGTGGTACTTTGCCCAGTGTGCCCCAATTCTCCACTGATCCTCTCAAGCCTTTGCCAGGTCTGCATGCTCCGTATCAGGAATTTGTAGATGTCTTCTATGAGAAGCAGTTATGCCTCAGCTATACGCGTTTCTTATGTTCTTTGTATTTGTATACTGTACTTCTGTGTTTCAGTTGCGACAGGTCCATCTAGTGGCTGTTGGGCACACTTCTAGTTAGCACATATTATGTTAACTTCGTCCCAGTAAAGCTACCATAGCCATTTCACATGACCTGCTGACATCATAGAGTCTGGTGATGATTCTACATGATGGAAGATACATGTAGAATCATCCTCTCACATCTAGAACCTACAGTTAATATCGCTGGTAAGGTTAAACGTCCATTCGGGGCTGCAAATTGTATAGTGTTGTATTTTATGCCAATAGCTGTTGTTTGCAGTTAGTTGTTGTGTCCATGTTTGCTGCAGACAGGGTAGCACATGTACCCTGTACCCTCACATGTATTTGTCTGCACACTCTTCATCCTGTCTTGTATCTTATGCACATGTAAATATGCCTGCATTGTCTTGTGTATACTTCATGTTTGCATGCTGTTACATCATAGTAAGTATATGTTTTGTATGTTCCACATTTTACTCTATCCTATGCAATAAAGTTGAAATACAGATATCGCAGCGTTTAGCTGCCTGTCAACTAATGCTCCGCACAGAGAGGGAGGACAGAAAAAGCCGGCTGAGACCCTTCTGCCTCAGCATGCCTCTGATTGACCTATTGATCTTCTGCATGGAACTACCCCCCAACCGGGCAGAATCTACCTTTTGTCTGTGCCCGAGACAAGGCGGCCTATGTAAGGGAGAATCTCCAAAAAAAGATTCATCCACAAATTCTCATATCCAGCCGGTGCCGACTTCTTGTTTGTGGAAAAAAAGGTTGGGTCTCTGTCCCTGCATTGACTATTGGGGTCTTAATAAAATTACTTTTAAGAACTGATATCCTTTGCCATTGATATCAAAACTCTTTGACTGTCTGCATGGAGCAAGAGTCTTCATGAAACTCGACCTGCAGGAGCCTACAACTTGATTCGAATTGGTGAAGGACACGAATGGAAGCCAGGCTTCAATAGCTGTGATGGGCATTTTGAATACCTGGTCATGCCCTTCGGCCTCTGCAATGCTTCAGCCGTCTTCCAAAAATTTGTTAATGATGTCTTCACAGACCTTCTGTATTCATGTGTTGCCGTGTACCTGGACGACTTCCTGATCTCCACGCCTAGTCTTGAAACTCATCATGCCCACGTGCGCCAGATTCTAAGATGCTTACAGAGCAACCAACTTTGTGCCTAAAATCGAAAAATGCATCTTTGAGCAGACTACCCTGCCATTCAAGGAATATATTGTCTCCGACAAAGGACTCCTGATGGACCATGCCAAGATGTCTTCTACGGACCATATAGCGTTTCCTGGGATTTGTCAACTATTACAAGCAGTTTATTCCGCACTTCTCCATGGTGGTGGCCCCAAATGTGGCACTTAAAAAAAAAAAAAAATTCACTGACAAATAAAAACCACCCTATTTGAAATATAACTTTTAATTTAATATTCCTAAAATTATTAACCAGGACAAAATATGGAGTTAATTAGATCAATAGAGGTTAGGATGATATTGCTGAGTATGTAATTGAAAGATAGCTAAAAAGATATTTATCTCTGTAAGCAGAGGCACAGGGTACATCTAAATAAACCATCCCTACATGCCGCCCCTATGTATCCTTAAAGCAGGCAGAGAAATCATCCCGAAAAGGCCAGCCCCACCTATATTTAGGTGGCTCAGCCTAAATATCCCTCCGTATAAGCAAAGACAATAAGAACTACCACATACTTATAGCAGATATAAACATGATTCAACCTGTTCTTCAATAAAGTTCCAAAATCCCGACTTGTTTCTCACTCACTATATGTCCGAGGGTTCATCAGGGGATATTAGCTCATTCTATACCACCGATAAAGGCATCTAAGGTAGTTTCACTGATGCTAAGACTTGATCCCAAAGCAGCCAATATAAAGTGCTAACACTTACTAAAAATAACGGAAATCCCATGTCCTGGCCCTCTGAGTCCAAAGAGGTATTCTCCTGTTTGAAGACGGCATCTGCCTCTGTACCTATCCTATCTCATCCTGACCCTGAGAAACCCTTCTTCCTTGAAGTAGATGCCTCATCTGTAGGAGAAGGTGCAGTCCTGACACAGAAGACTGCCAAGGGCAAAACTATCACTTGTGTTTTTTTCTCCAAGACGTTCTCCCCTGCCAAGAGAAATTATACTATAGGGGATCGAGAATTACTGGCCATGAAATTGGCTTTGGAAGAAAGGCACCATATACTGGAAGGGGCTCACCACCTGGTCAATATATTCACCGATCACAAGAATTTGTTATACCACCAGACTGCACAATACCTGAACCCCCGGCAATGCCTGTCCTTACATATAGTCTCTGATCAGGGACTGTCTCCAAGTCTCCAGTTTGTCTCCAAGTTCTGATGTGCTCTGTGCTCTCGTCTCTAAGTCAAATTTGATTTCTCTTCAGCTTACCACCCTCAAACTAACAGGCCAGTGGAGAGTAAATCAAATTCTGGAAGATTACCTATGTCACTTTGTCTCTGCATGACAGGATGACTGGACCAACCTTCTCCCCTGGACAGAATTCTCTTACAACCACCGGCATTCCGATTCACCTCCCTGTTCTATATCCTTTATAGCCGACACCTCCCGCTGTGTTCCCTTTCGGATGTTCCTGTTGCAGATGACCAAGTTTGAGAACTTATGGCTATGGGGCAAGAGACTCGACGTCCCTACTCCTAGCATCTTCACATATGAAATCACAGATGGACAGAAAGAGAACACCTCCTCCAACCTTCTCTCCAGGGGACAAGTTCTGGTTATTCACTAAGAACGTGTGCTTGAAGATCCCCAGCTACAAATTGAGTCCATGGTTCCTAGGTCCGTACAAGGTCCTTTAATGTATCAACCCTTTGGCTTACAAGCTCTGCCTGCCTCCATCTCTCTGCATCCCGAACTCCTTCCATGTCTCCTTTTTCAAGCCGCTGGTCCTCAACCGTTATTCTCAGGCAGACATTTCTCCATCTCCTGAAGCTGACTATACTGATGTCTTTGATGTCAAATGAAAGGGGTTCAGACCAGAAGGGATGTACTGGGAGCCAGAGGCCAATATTTTAGACTGAGATCTGGTTCAGAGGTTTCTTCTGCCTAAAAAGATGGGAAGGCCCAAAGGGGAAGCTTAGTAACACGTAAGGTGTTTCACAGAAATTAAAGCAACTTAATATCGATTTCCAAAATTCTGCTGTTTTTAGAGATATCCCAATCGTGGCCCTAGTGCGCTATTTGGTGCAACCACAAGCCTCAGAATAGGAGGAGCACCTACTGGACTTTGGGGTCTCATTTTCATTACAATTTCCTTCAGGTGCCATATTAGATTTGTAGACACCCTAAGGTGCTAAAACTTAGTAAACAGCCCTAAAAGACACCATATTGGAAACTTGAAGAATATATCTAAGGGCGTAGTGATTATATCGACCTCAAAGGTATTTCACAAATTGTTTTAGTGTTAGGCTGTGAAATTTAAAAAAATTTTTTTCCAACAATCTGCAATTTCAGCTGAAAATGTTTAATTTTTACAAAGAATCCTGGAAAAAAAAGCATCTAAAAATTTGTTACACTATTTCTTCCAAGTTTTGCAATACCCTATTTATGGGTGTAAACTGCTGTTTGGGCGCATGGAAGGGCGTACAAGGGAGGGAGCGCTATTTGATTTTTTGTTAACACAGATTTTGGTGAGTGTCATGTCGCATTTACAAAGCCCTCAAAGTACCAGAAAGGGTGAAACCTTCCAGAAGTCCCCCCATTTTGAATTCAATGCCCCTCATGGATGTCATCTAGGGGGATATTGTGCATTTTGGGTGCACAGGTATTCTAAGTTTTTTTAACATTGGGCCATGAAAATGGGGGTAAAAAAGGCAGTTTCAACATTGTTTTTTGGGCTTTATTTTTACAGCATTCGTAGTGTGATATAAATGACTTGATAACTTTACTATGCGGGTTGGTACAATTACAATGAAACAAATTGTATATAGTTTTTTATATTTTATTACTTTTAAATAATAGAAATGTGTTTATAAAAAATTACATTTTATGTCATCATAGTCTCATAGCCATAAATTTTTTATTTTTCTTTATATCGAGCTTTGAACGCTTTTTATAAAGGTTTTTGGGAGATGTTTTGAACAAAATACTGTAATCCTGTTAGCGTTTTTGTTTTTTCCAGCGGTCACCATCCAGTATTAGTGACATGTTAGCTTTAGTCATCAGGTTGATATGATTACAGCGATACCCAATTTCTATATTAATTTATATTTTATGTTTTACTGCTTTTACACAATAAAAACACTTTTGTTAAAAAAGGAAAACACAATTTTGCATTGCCATAGCCTGAGAGCCATACATTTTTACATTTTTTGTGTACAGAGCTGTGTATGGGCTTGTTTTTTTGCGGGGTGAGTTGATGTTTTCATCACGGCTGTTCTTATGCTAAATTGCACTCAGGGCGGGGTGAAGAAATTTCCCCCCCCCCGGTAACATAATGTGCCATGATGCGACACAGTGCATCACTATCAACCAAATACAAAATACAAAAAGTTTTAACACAATGTGCTAAGTATAAAGCTACTAAATAATAGTCATACAGCTACCAAATAACACTGGTACACAAAACCAAAATCCCAGGCTAATATTACCAATATCTTACTAAGACCACATATTATCAGCACATAGTGACCGAATAATACCACCACACCATGACCTCATGTCACCACCACATAGTTGCTGAATAATACCACTACACCATTAAAACATATCACCACCATATAGTGACTGAATAATACTCAATAATACACAATGTCATTACTTGTATGCCATTACAAACCATTATACTACAACCAATATTACCAGCATACAGTGACCATACAGAGATGGAAACACACTGTATACAGGCTCTGCAGACACATAAGCGATTACAGTAAAATTACATCCAGGGATTCACAGGAGACATCTTTGAAAAGTTGTTTTCTTTCTTTTTTTTCCTCCATCTGTCCCAGAACACCATGGCATCTTCACCCAGCCACAACTCTTCACTGTAGAATTTGCAAAACAAACATCTTAGACTCCTCAATATATCAGTGCTTCTCTACAAACTCCCCATCTATAGCGCTCTCAATGGTAATAATGACCCCTTGTGTCCCAAACAGTAAAAGTGCAATAGGTACACCCCCAAACTTGGTAGGCAGTCCTCAATTAGGTAGGTGTATAGTGCTCCATTAGGTAGGTAAACTTATAGGTCCTCCAATAGATAGGTATCTCGGTCCCCTATTAAGTAGATAGTTAGTTATATAGCCCCCCCATAAGCAGAAATATAGATCCCTATTATGTAGTTAAATAGGTAGGTAGTTATTTGCCCTCTGGTAGCCATGTAATATCCTCCTGGTAGCCAGGCAGTTATTTGCCCCATGTAGCCAGGTAGTTAATTGCCCCCTGTAGCAAGGTAGTAGCCCCCAGTAGCCAGGTAGTTGCCCAGTGTAGCCAGGTAGGTAGTTGCCCCCTGTAGCCAGTAAGTTGTCCCCTGTAGCCAGTAAGCTATTTCCTCCTGTAGCCAGTAATTTGCCTCATGTAGTCAGGTACTTGCCCTTGTAGCCAGCTAGTAGCCACCTGTAGCCAGTAAGTTGCCCCCTGTAGGCATGTAATAGTCCCCTGTAGACAGGTAGTAACCCCCTGTAGCCAGTAAGTTGTCCCCTGTAGCCAGGTAATTTCCCCCTGTAGCCAGTAAGTTGCCTCATGTAGCCAGGTGTTACGGTAAACGGTAGTGGATCCTCTGGACCACCGCAAGCGATGGTGTAAGCCGTACCAGGGAGCGGAGTCTAAGTAACACCTGGTTTTCACCAGAGCCCGCCGCAAAGCGGGATGGACGTGCTGCGGCGGGAAACGACCAGGTCGCTTCCACTGGTGTGATTTGCTTGCGATGGCAGCCAAGGGTGAGCATGGTACCAAATTGTAAGGTGTGGACGTAGTAGTGGACAGGCAATAAGGTCAGGGCAGGCGGCAGAGGTTCGAGGTTGGAGGATGTAGCAGGAGGTCGGAAACACGGATAGGTCAGGAACGCACAAGGTAGCGCTTTCTCTACGGCACAGGGCACAAATAGATCCGGCAAGGGCAAGCCAGAGGCGGAGCGGTTATATAGGGTCAGCGGCCGGCTAAACCAATTACCGGCGCACTGTCCGGGAGCTGCCGCGCGCGCCCTAGAGGGCGGTAGCGCGCACAGCAGCCGGCCGGGACGTGCACAGGAGCATGGCCGGGTAAGTTGGAGCTCCCAGGGGGTCGAGTGCGCCCGCTGCCCGGCATGCGGACAGCGGCGCACTCGTCCCCGCAGCCGGGGATGCGAGCGAGTCACGGCTGTGCCCGTCGCCCGCACCGCGGGGAGAGGGGCCAGCCATGACACCAGGTAGTTATATGCCTCCTGTAGCCAGGTAGTTATATGCCCCCTGTAGCCAGGTAGTTTCCCCTTTTAGCCAGGTAGGTGCCCCCTGTAGCCAGTAAGTTATTTCTCCTGTAGCCAGGTAGTTGCCCTTGTAGTCAGGTAGTAGCCCCCCTGTAGCCAATAAGTTTCCCACTGTAGGCAGGTAGTAGCCCCCTATAGCCAGGTAGCTGTCCCCTGTAATCAGGTAGCTGTCCCCTGTGGCCAGTAAATTGCCCCTGTAGCCAGGTAGTAGCCTTCTGTAGCTATTAAGTTGCCCCCTGTAGCCAGGTAGTAGCCCCTGTAGCCAGGCGATATACCCCTGTAGCCAATAGGTGGGCCCCTGTAGCAAGGTAGTAACCCGCTTGTGTTTACTTTTTCTTTTTTTGTAACAGCGATCTTCATTTCATCTCCAAGCTTGATGTTTCTGTTACTACAGTAACAATATATATACTATTCAGAAGTTCAAGGTCTATGGGACTATATCCAACCTACCTAAATGTGGCCACAAGAGGAAAATTGATGACAAATTGAAGAAACTGATAATATGAATGGTAACCAAAGAGCCCAAGACATCTTCCAAAGAGATTAGGGGTGAACTTCAAGGTCAAGTTACATTAGTGTCATATCCCACCAATTGTCGCTCTTTGCCAAAGTAGACTGTATGGAAGATGACCTAGGAGGAAAACACTGTTGAAAGCAAATCATAAAAAACAAGACTAGAATTTACCAAAATACATGATGACAAGCCAAAAAGTTTCTGGAAAAATGTCCTTTGGACAGATGATACAAAACTGAAGATTTTTGCAAAAAATGTAAAAATGATTCATATAAAGAAAAAAAACTGTACCTTTTATTATTATTATTATTTATTGTTGTTATTATTATTAATATTTTAAAGTGCCATTAGTCCCAGGGTGCTGTACATTCAATGGGGATTACATACATAACTTAGGTCCGATAAACTGCAATGGAAACACTAAAGGGCCCGGTTTAACGGCTTATTCATGCCGTAATTGCGGGACGGAATTCGCCCGCAATTGTTAATAAGGGGGGGGTGGGGGGGGGAGCGTGCTCCGGCCCATAGACTGCATTATCCACGGCGCATATCCTGCCGGGTAAAGTGCATGTCACTTTTCCCCCCGGCGGATTCGCCCAGGGGTGGGAGGAAGAATCCACAGTTTTATGAGAAAATGTGGATTACCGAATGGTGGACGGTTCCAGACGTATTGCGCGCAGTACGGTGCGCAATCGGCTGAATCTGTGCCCAAAATAAGCGTGTAAGGCCCCAAGGGCGCTGTTGAACGGGGTGGGCAGAAGTCTGCGTTTTTCAGCCCGGATCTAGGCAACCCCGTTCATATTTTTAAAAAAATCCACCGGGAATATCAGGCTTTAAAGCACCCCCGGCACTTTGTCTCCGATTTAGAGAGAATATGGAGGGAGGCACCTAGAACCCTATGAAGTACGGATTTATGTTAGTACGGAAATCTAGGGCATTACTGCTGGGAAAAGGTAAACCCTTTAAAAAAGGGGTTTTCCCGAGCCGAAATTTAGTCTTTGTGCTAGAATGTGCTTGATTTATGACCCGCAGTAGACTGGGGTAATACATTCAGGAACATTCTACATTAGTAGAATGCGCATAAAAAATGGAGTCTAAGCGCCAAAAAAATCATACTATCGCCTAAAAAGACTAAAAGTAGTAAAAGAAGGAGGGGGAACCCCCCCAGCAAAGGCCTACAAATTTCAAGGGAGGAAAAAAAGACAAAGGGAGGGGCGCTTGTTTGTGGGGTGGAGTAGTGGGGGAGGGTTTTGTAGATTGTATGCTATGGGTTTTCAGGTTGGTTTTGAAGCTAGTGAAAGTGGTGGAGAGTCTGATGTGTTGGGGATATGAGTTCCAGAGTATGGGGGTGCACAGGAGAAGCCTTGGAGACAGTTTTGTGAGAAAGTGACAAGAGAAGAGGAGAGAAGAAGGTCATGTGGGAGCGGGTTGCCATGAGGGAAAAGGGTTTGGGATTAAGCCCAAAAATGTATGGGGCCCTTGTGTAGTCATGGTGGGAACGGAATTGTTTGTTAGCAATTGGTGGAGTTTAATGGCTTTTAAACTAGCATTTTCGTAGTCTTGACGTTAAGGAATGAGTGGATTTGAGAGATATTTTTCAGGTGGAGGAGGCAGACAGAGGTAAGGACTTGGACCTATGGCTTGAAAGACAGAGAGTTGTGAAGCTTTCTCCCAAGGTAGACTTACCCGACCGGTGAAAGTATAGAGCCATTGACTGTGACAGATAGATCAGGTGAGGGGATAGAGTGGGATGGTAGAAAGATGATGAAT
Source organism: Phyllomedusa bahiana (assembly GCA_025379985.1). Lineage (NCBI taxonomy): Eukaryota > Metazoa > Chordata > Amphibia > Anura > Hylidae > Phyllomedusa > Phyllomedusa bahiana. Next base: position 69,993 of record JAODAL010008672.1, on the reverse strand, counting down.
TCCGTTTTCTCCACATTCAGTTTTAGGAGACGGAAGAAGAAAAAGAAGAAGGATATGGATGATAAACACTCTGAGATCTTGAAGAGCAGAGTTAACATCTGGACCAGAGATATAAAGTTTGGTGTCATCAGTATACAAATAGTACTGAAAGCCATTTGATGCTATGAGCTAACTCAGGCCAAGAGTATAGATAGAGAAGAGTAAAGGACCCAGGACTGTGGGACACCAACAAAGAGATGGGAAAAGAGGAGGTGGTGGTATGAGAGTGAGAGATATTAAACGTCTGATCAGTGAGGTGTGAGCAGATCCAGGAAAGAACCAAGTCCCTGATGCTGAGGGATGAAATGATTTGTAGCAGGAGTGAGTGGTCGACAGTGTCGAAGGCAGAGGACAAATCTAAGAGAGTAGTGATGTGAATCATTAGCAGTTAATAGGTCATTGGTAACTTTGGCTAGGGAAAAAAAACGCTCAACAAATCCCTTATCTAAAATATAACCTTTATTTATACCAGATAAAATCTAGTCACACTAAATACCAAAACAGAGACTATAGCAGCACTAATAAACAGTCATATCTATCCCTAACGATAACCCTACACTGCCCTGTAGTAGATCAGGTTTTCGTCCTAAAAGAGACGGCCCAACCTCTGATGGCTAGCCCTAGTGATCTCCTAGCATACCCCTGTATTAAATAATAACAACTATCCAAAATATAATACACACAATATATAAATCTTGGATCAGAGAACAGGGGATGCCAGTAATATTACTCTCCCATAGGTTTTAATATTTAAACAACCAGAGCAAAACCAGCATTAATCACAACTCACACATTCTCCAAAGATATCTTCATCCATAATTCAATACATATGGGCATGTAGTGCACAAAATATAAAATATACAACCTTATTTTGTTTCTCCTTCATCAACCTGTTTCCCCCCTTTTTGATACATGGGTGTTCATCAGGGGCGTTCAAAAAGATGAGTATCTAGATTACTGGATACTCATCTTTTTGAATCCCCCTGATCATATTTTAGATAAGTGATTTGTTGAGAATTATGCAGCGATCTTTTTGAATCACAAATTCTTATAGTGATTTATTTGGTCTTTCAGTGATTTGACTTTGGCTAGGGCAATTTTTGTAGAGTGATGGGATCAAAAACCAAATTGCAGCGGGTTGAGAAGAGAGTTGGATGAAAGATGAAAGAACAGTTCAAGATAGATCTGCTGTTCAGGGAGTTGTGAAACATGTGGGAACAGTGAGTTGTGGTGATAGTTGGACAGAGAGGAGGGGTTAAGAGAAGATGCTAGAGGTTAATGATAGGTAGAACAGGTGGGTGATGGCAGGGATAATAGCACTAAGGTCTGGGATGAAGTGGGATGGCAGAGGGTCAAGATTACAGGTAGTGAGGTTGGATTTGGAGAGTAGAGTGGAAAACTTGTCATGAATAACAAGGGAGAAGCAGGTTAAAGGGAAAGAGCACTGTACAGATATATAGGTGGGCGATGGGGGCTATGGGATGAAGCTTTCTCTGATGAGATTGATCTTGTTTAAGAAGTGAGTTGCGAAATCATCTGCTAAGAGGAGAGATGGGGGAGGGGATACCAGGGTATGGAGTAGAGAGTTGAAGGTATTGAATAGTTGTCTAGGATTGTGAGACAGAAAAGATATGACATTGTTCAAGTAATCCTGTTTGGCATAAGTGAGTGCAGACTTGAATTTGAAGAGTAATAGTTTGTTTGTGGCAAAGTCGTTGGTGGAGCATGTTTTCTCACATCAGATTTTTGGTCAAATCAATGTGCCAGGGTTGTCTATTGATTTTACGGGTTCTGTTATATGTGAGGGGGCAACCGAATCAAGAGTGTAGGTGATTGCATTGTTGTAGAAAACAGTGCCTGCGTCTGTGTTATCAAATATGGACATGTTAGAGAGAGGTATGAGAGAGTGTAAGTGTTAATACCTTGAATGTTCCTACACAGGTGTATTAGGCTTAGGACAGGAGTGGCAGGGAAGTGGAGAAGGTAAGCACCACCACTGCCGTACCCTGGTAGCTCAATTATGCCCCAGTTATGTTTTGGGGCTGGATTTGTCTTGTCTTGAATCTGTGTATGCTACAATGAAATCTCGAGACTATCAATGCATTCAAGAGTAAAATGAGTTGCCCAGTGTATGAAAGCTTGGTCTTAGTCACAGGTCATGGGTCCTCCAACAGCATTATGACCCAAAACACACAGCTAAAAACATCCAAGAATGAGTAAGAGCAAAGCATTTGACTGTTCCAAAGTGGCTTCTATGAACCTTGATCTAAATCCTATTCAACATCTGTGGAGGTAGCTGAATCATGCAGTATGAAGAAGGCACCTTCAAACGTGAGACTGGAGCTGAAGCTGGAGCAGTTTGCTGATGAGGAGTGGGGCAAAATAACTGTGGACAGGTGCAGTAACCTCATTGAGAGTTAGAAATAGTTTGCAGCAATTGCCTCAAAAGGTTGTGCAAGAAAATATCAGGTTAACGGTATAATCATTACAATCCAGGCCAGTTTCATTGTTTTTCTTCTTGGATGAATTACAATTCAAAAGCAATGTCTGATTAGTTTTGTCTGTTTCAAGTTATATTAGTTATATACTCAGTTAGCCTGAAAAAGGTATCGCCTGATTTCTTCACTCTTCCTCAAGTTATATTAGTAAGTACCATTGTGGGATTTCTATGATTTGACCTATAAAAACTGCTAAATGTTATCAGGACTCAAAGAGAAAGCCCATGTGTTCTAATTCCCATTGCCCATACAGGGCCGTCTCTTCCATTGGGCTAGGTAGGCACTTGCCCGGGGGCCCTCTGAGCCATGGGAGCCCCCTCGGTCAGCTGCCTACCCTGCCCAGTGGCAGTGAATACACCCAGGGACTGCCGTGCTCCCTTGTTGCGCTGTGCCTGGGCGCTTTACTCTTTGCAGCGCAGACAGGGCGGCGCGGCAGTCAGAGCAGGGTCCGGGCTTCAGCGATGCTCCGTGTGGGTGCTGATGCGGCCCCTGCTATTGCTGTGTCCTGCGGCTCCTGCCTGTGCTTTACTCTTCACAGCACAGGCAGGACAGCCCGGCAGTGAAGAAAAGCAGGGCCCAGGCTGCAGCAATCCTCCTTGCCAACCCCTGCTCTGTGCTGAGCAGGGGTCGTGGGGGTCGGGACCGTGAGCTCCTTCAATCTGACCACGAAGGAGAAGAAAGAGACGGAGAAGGCAGCAAGCAGTGTGAGTAGCCGCTGACAGCTGCTTAAATAAATACATAGCTGTACTGTGCTCCTGGAATGTCCAGCTCCCTGCAATGTCCAGAGCAGACCTGGACACTCCCAGCGCACTCAGGCTAATCTTAACACCCTCCCTCCAAGCCTCACTGATAAGACCTGGAGATCAGTGAGTACAAATGAAGTCCCCAGCCGAGCCAGTGTTCACACTGGACCGTCCCCTCTTGTCTCATTTGTTGTTTATTGTAAACTTTCCACATTTTTCCGGGAGCAACGTAGAGCTCTATATATATATATATATATATATATATATATATATATATATATATATATATATATATATATATAGTTATAATATCTGCATATAAATTCATATATAATGCAGTAAAGGGGAAAGTTTACAATAAACAACAAATGGGACAAGAGGGGACAGTCATCTGTTCAGTGTGAACACTGGCTCAGCTTGGGACTTATATACACACTGGGCCGGGACGACGGGTAGGCAGAGGTAGGCGATCGCCTAGGGCGCCTACCTCTGCCTGTCCCTAATGGGCGCAGTCAGGGGCCCCGACCCTCGCCAGGCTCCAGGCCGCTGCCATGGGCCTGGAGCGCCGGCGGCCTCTTTAGCTGTATGTGCGTCCAGTGGACGCACATAGAGCTTCGGGCTTCTGCAGAGCAGAGAGCGAGCGCTCCCTGCCCCGCAGACAGTGTCGGATCCGCTCACCAGAGGATCGCTGGATCCTCCGGTAAGCCGCAGGGCCGACACAACGGGGCCGCCAAGTCCTCATAGCGCTGAGGACCCGCTGCGGCCCCGTGCAGCTCAGCTGGCAGCGTCGCCATGAAGTGATGTCATCGCGACGCTGCCTCTCCCGGCGCACAGCGTGTCATAGGCCGTGCGCCCGAGGAGCGCTGGAGGAGCGTCCTGGCGCTGGAGGCGTAATGACATCATCACGTCTCCAGTGTCAGACTGAAGAGGAGCGCGCGGCCAGGACAGAAGAGGAGCGCGCGGCCGGGACAGAGGTAAGGTGAGTATGAATGTTATTATTTTTACCTGCCTGAGAGTGCCCCTATACGCCTGCCTGTGGCCCCTATACGCCTGCCTGTGGCTCCTATATGCCTGCCTGTGGCCCCAGACACCTGCCTGTGGCCCCATACGCCTGCCTGTGGCCCCTATACACCTGCCTGTGGCCCCATACGCCTGCCTGTGGCCCCTATATGCCTGCCTGTGGCCCCAAACGCCTGCCTGAGCCCCCAAACGCCAACCTGTGGCCCCCATATCCCTGCCGGGGCCCAAAAATTTTTAACCCTGCCTAAGCCCCCAACACCTCCCCGGGGCCCCCAAAATCCCGCCTAAAACCCTTACCCCTTTCCGGTGGCCCCAAACCCTGCCTGTGGCCCCCAAAAACGCCTGCCCAAAACCCCCATACGCCTGCCTGTGGCCCCAAAACCCGGCCTGACCCCCATAAGCCTCCTGGGCCCCATACACCCCTTTTGTGGCCCCATACCCCGCCGGGGGCCCCCATATGCCGCCTACCCCCATACCCGGGCCTTTTTCCCCCCAAAAAACCCCCACCCTTTAACGAGGAGAAATATATAAAATACCTCCCTACTGAGACGGAAATATCTATTTTCCTGTCTAACTGGGGGGAATTAAATTTTACCAAAATTTAAAGGATTCCCGGGAAATTTTGGGGGATTCTAAGAAATTGAGTCCAAACCCCCGCGGGGACAAAAAAATTGGCCGGGACCAATCAGGGGAAAAGGGGTTTGGAACTGGGGGGAAAAGGGAAAAGGGGAAAGGGTGATCGACTGATCAAAAATGTCTCCTTTTAAGTCACAAAAAATGTAACGGGCAGGGGTTCCTTATATTCTGCGGTCTACAACAACAAAGGTACTACCCATCGGGCCCTGTATAGCGGGGGATATGAATTCGAGCCTGTGTACACGGGATAGTCACATGAGGGGGTTAAGGGTCGGTCGGGCGGGATTTTTTGACCCTTTTAAAGGGATTGTCTCCCTAAAAATTTTCATACTCATGAATGAAATACCTTTTTAAAATTCCTGGTTCAGACGACTGAAATTTGCATGACTCCCGGTTAAATCCACTCTGTGCTTTCAGGGCTAATTACAAAATTTTTCTCAAAGTTCGGAAACTATTTAACGGGATTTGGTAGGGTTTCCCTAAAACCAAAACCCCTTTAATTACAGTGCTTTTTTATTTGAGAAAAATTCAAGCTTTTTACTGCCCTGCAGCAAGGGGCTGCCAGCCTGTGTGATGACTAAATCACTGCTATCACATGGGAAAAAACGGGGAAAACGGGAAAGGGGTTCTTACTGAGGGAATTTAAATTTTGCCAGGTAGGTGAAAAATTCACTTGTATCCCCTTTAAGGGGAAAACAGTTAACAAAGCAATTTTAAAGGGGGCGGGTTTAGTGGATCCCCGACCACCCCCAAAGCGATGGTTTTTTAAGCCACCCAGGGAAGGGAAAAAAAAGCCCCCCCGTTTTAAACCAACCCCCCTAAAGGGGAGGGATTTGGGCTGCGGGTGAGGAAAAACCCGGGTTGGGCCCCCCCTAAACATACTTCCCTTGCGGGGCCCGGGGTTTTCAGCGGGGTCAAAATCGTTCCGAAATCTATCGGGGGCACAGCGGGCAAAAAGGGGGAAAAGGTTTTCGGCGTGGACACGGGAAGGGTCGGGAAAGGCCCGGCAGGGGTTTGGGAAAAATTTCAAAAAAAAAAATTTAAAAAAGGTCTTTAAAAAAAAAATGGAAAGGCGAAAACACTTGGGAAGGGTTTAAAGGCAAAGGGCACGGGGCAACATAGATCCACACGGAGTTTATGGACAAACCTTTAAGGGGAAACGCCGGGCAATTACCAATTAACGGGGGCCCCTTTAAATCCACAAACAGCCCGGGGGGGGCCGGGGACACAGGAAAACCGCCCCCGGGGGGCAAGGCGCGGAGGGACGGGAGCGGGGTTTGGGTTTGCCCCTGGCAGTTCCCGGGCCCCCCCCCGGGCCCCCGGGGCCACGGCGGAACCCAAACCCCGGGGGCCCCCGGGAAAAGGGGGGTCAGGGGTGCGCCCCCCCGCCCGGGGGCCGGGGGAGCAGAGGGGCCTGAAAAGTACCCCCCCCCTTAGGCCCCCCCTCTTTTTACTAAGGAAATTTTAGGGAAAATTTTGATTCGGATATTGGACCTGTTTCCCCCAGGACCTCTTTTTCGGGGCCAAACCCCCCCAAATTCGACAAGAAAAAACCCCGTTTTCCCCCTTTCCCGATCTTCATGTCCAGTTTTTGGGTTTCCTTCCTTAAAAGACCCCGGGGGAATTCAAGCATGGGGAAAATTGACCGCCCCTCGGGGAAAACCCGGGTTCAGGCCCAACCCTTCAGGGGGAAAACATGAAAGGCTTTGGGCCCCCGGGGGAATGGAGGCAAACAATTTTATTAAAAACCGGGGTTCATTGTCCGGGGATTCGAAGGCCCCAAAAAACGGGGCCCCAAATTTAAAATTTGGGAAATTTTAGGCAAAAAAATGTACCTAACGAGAGCCACACCCTACCCCCCCGGGGGGAAACGGGGGGGAAGGGTCTCCTCTTCTTGCCTTTTTGGTTTTTCATACGGGCAGAACCTGGGTGGGGCTTGTGGGGTCTCTCCCAAAGGGTTTCTTGATATCCTAACCCGATGTCCAGGGCGGGGGACCTGGAGGAGGAACCCCGGGGGAAAAAAAAAAAGGGGGAGGGCGTGGTGACTGCCATAAAACCACCAAAGGAGAAAGGGCCATAAAAGTCGGATCCCGATGATTATAAGAAACTCTGCCCAAGGTAGAAAACTGGGGGGACCAGTTTCCTTCGCCGGCACCAAGGGTCTTAATACCTCCCAAAATTTTTGGTTTTACCCCCCACCCCCTTCCCCCTTCGCGGGGGATGAAAAATGGGGAAAAGAAAAACCAGTTATCTGAAACCCGGGGAACCAGAGCACGGCCAAATTTGGAACAAACTGGACGCCTGGGGCCGGAGACGTTGGGTAAGGTAAGCCATGTAACAAAAAATGGGAGGGAAAGGGTTCCTCCCAAATTGGGGACAAAAAGGAAAACCCAAAGGGGGCAAAATTTGGACTTGTTAGAAAAACGCCCGTAAACCCCCAATACCGATTTCCCCCCCGCAAAGGAGGGGCCTTATAAATCCAGGGCCTAGTTTTGACCAAAAAATTTTTCGGGAAACTGGCAGGGGACTAAAAAACCCAAAGGGGGCCTATGGCGGGAACCTTTTTTTGGGGCCATGGGGTGCAAAAAGAAAAAGTCCTTGACTTTTTTTGGGGACCCAGGTTGGGCCACCATAGTGACGTGAGATGAAGAAAATAGGTTTTTCGAATCCCGGGATGGCCTCCAAAGGGGCCTATCCCCCCAAACCCAAATTCTCCTCCTGATGGGGGGCCACATGGGTTCCCGGGAGGAACGTGGGGAGTTTCCCCCGGGACCCATAAAAAGGGGGGGGGGGTCCATCGTTCTTTGAGCGATGATATGCTGGGGCCCCGGGTTCCTCTCCGGTAACTCAAAAAAACGGGAAGGGCGTCCCGTTTTGATTTTTTTTTCCTGGGGCCGGCCCGAAAGTTTCTTAAAATCAAAACGAGAAAAAAAAAAGAGACCACCTGCCGGCGAGGTTTAGGCGCTGACCTCTGTGGGTTGAAGATTTTTAGGGTCTGTAAAACTCAATAGATGCCCAAGCCCCCCCAAAGAATGTCCCACCCCCCCGGGGCCAAATTTTAGGGCCAACACTCCCGACCCCAAAGGGCGTATTTCGTTCTCCCAAGAGAAAAGTTTTAGAAAAAAACCCGGGTTTTTGACTTTTTTTGCCTTTAGGGCCCTTCTGGTCGGGCCCCGCCCCTGTTTCCCAGGGAAAAGAGCATCACCTCCGGGCGAAGGTCCCTCGTATCCGGACCAAAAGGGGGTGCGGGGGGAAGGCAATTTTTATTGGGGAAAACCCTTTCCCCTCGGCAATAGACCAACTGGGAATTACGTTCTTCCGGGTGAAGCCAAAATGGGGGGCCACAAAACCGTAAAAAAAGTGGGAAAAATTTCCGGTATATTTTGGAATCCTAAAAGCTTTGAATCCCCCAGGAACCGACGGGGCGCCCACGTTGGTTTCCTGAAATTTTTACAGGACCCCTTCTAAAGACCCATCAAGAAAGAAACCCCAAAAGGAAGACGGGCCTGGGGAACCAAACCACTCCCCAATTTTGGCATACAGGGGGTTGCCCCCAAAGGCTTTTGCAAATTGGGCTTACTTGTCCCGGGGGCCCAGATTAAAGGGAAAAAATTTCAAAATTTTCGCCCGGGTATAAAAATGACCGGTGTACACCAGGCCCCCGGAAAACACTTCATTGAAAAACCCGGGAAAACGGCCGGGCTTTTTGCCCCCCAAAAAGGGCCCATCACGAGATATTCAAATGCCCCGCCTTTTTTTGGGAATCCCTTTTTTCCCCATTCGCCCCCTTCTCAAATTCTGATGGGGTGTACCCCCCACGGGGGTTCCAATTTGGGAAACCTCTACCCCCTTAAAGGGTAAAACAGCCCCGAATCAGGGGAAAGAGGGTACTTTTTTTTAAACGGACTTTTTAAAACCCCATATCTATGCAGGGACAGAAACCCATCCTTCTTCTGCACAAGAAAAACCCGGTCCGGCGGGGGAGGAGGACTTAGGGATGAACCCCTTTTCTGCAGTTCCCAAAATGTAGGCCGACAGGCCTGTCCCGGGCCCACGCAGGGGGTAAAACCCCCCCCGGGGGAAAGGTTTTTCGGGGGAGGTCAATGGGGCAGCCCTAAGGCCTTGTGGGGGCAGGGAATGGGCCCCCCCTTATGGGAAATACTCCCTAAAGCCCCTTACTGGGCCCGGCAGGCCAGAAAAGGGGTTTGACAAGGGGGGCGGAAAGGGGGTGGGCCCCGGGGCTTTGGTCCCCCTCCAACAGGGGGGTTCGGGCTTTTTCCGGTCCCCAACGCAGGACTTCGCCCTTTTCCCAAAAACAGCGGGGGGCGTGGCCTTGCGCCGGGGAACCCCCAAGAGGATACCGAGGAACCCCGGGAAACAGAACGGAACTAATCCCTTTTTTGCAGGGGCCCCCAAACACGGAAGTCCCCGGGCCCGGGTTTATTACCAGGGGATGGTGAGCTCCCCACTGACCGAAGAGATAGCAGGGGTTTTTGTTTTTCCCCACCGACAAAAAGGGAAACCCCCCGGTCCCCTTTTTTCCAAACGGGGCCAAGATGAATTTTCCCCAGATCCCAGTCCAGGAAGCAAACTCCGGGAAACAAAGGGGACCAAAATCAAATCCCCTCCGGGCATCATCAACGGGAGAGGGGGAAAACTGCCCTAGACCCCCTCTCCCCCCAACCTAGTGAAATTTCCCACCTGGGGACAAAGGGGGACAGTCTCTGGGAATTTTCCGGGCTGGCGAGTAGAGGCATAGTTTTCTCTGCCCAAAGGGTTTTCGGGGTTCTTGCTCCTTTAAGGGGGCCCACCCCAATTTGCATGGGTTTTTCCCCCTCTGGGTTTGAGGGGGTTTAAATGGGAAAATGCGGGAACACGGAGCCAGGTGGAATCGCCGACGAAACGAGCAAGTCCTTTTTTGGGCGAAGCTCCCCCTTTGCCTCTCCGCGAACCTTCATCAATACAAATAGCAAAATTGTTTTAAATTTTCGTTTGGGAACGGGGGGCCCCTTGCGGGCCAAACCCTTTTTTAAACCCTCCCGGGCCGGACCCTTCTTAAATACGAGGGGGCGTCATTTTTCCTTCCCGAGCTCCGAACCGGGGTTCCCGGAATTAAAACCCGCATAGTCACCCACAAAAACTCGCCCTAAAGGGGGCTCAAAGGGGGGTCTGGGGAAAGGGGGCGGGGGCCCGGGCTCCTCGAAGACGGTGGGGAAATTTCCCTTTGGAGGAAGGGCCCTTTGGGCCCGCAGCCCAACGGGGTCGCCCTGTCCCAAGGGGGGTTGCCCAAGCCGGGCCTTTCCCCGGAAAGAAAACTCAAAAAAAGGGCCACCTTAGACCTCTCCGGGGGAAACTGATCCCCATCACCCCACGTCATTAGCACTTTTAAACAAACCCCGCAAGCTTGGGATCCCCGGGCAAAGCGGAGGTAGGGGGACCGAATTTGGTCCCACGGGGCCCCAAAGGGGGCTTAATGTAGCCCGGGCCACGAGGGGGGCGGAAAACTGCGGCTGGGAGGCAAGAAACTACGAATCATGGCGGGACTGGCCCAACTGCTGACCTTGTTGTCTTTTTGGGTTGCGATTGCTGGCAACAATCGTCGTAAGATCCCCGATGTTTGGGCAAGGCCCCTTTGGGGCGGGATCCTCGGGATCAAACCCGGAAGGGGGGTTTAGGGGATCCGCCGGACCACCCGCAAGCGAGGGTTTTAAAGCCACCCCCAGGGAACAAAATCAAGTACCCCCCGGGTTTTTAAACCAGACCCCCCCGCAAAGGGGGATGGATTTTGCGGGGGCGTGAGGCCCCCAGGCGTCCCCCCTAAACGTGATTTGCTGCGGGGGCACCGGGGGCAGCGGGGGTGCAAACATAGCCCGGAAACCCGATCGGGGGCCGGCACGGTTCGGGAACGGCGGCAAAGGTTCGGGGTTTCGGGGGACGGGAAAGGAAAGGGTCGGGCAGGGGGCAGGGGTTGGGAGTCAAAAAACGAAAGCAAGGGGGCGGGTACCCCGGAAAAGGGCGAGAAAACATTTTGGGGAAACCTTTTAGCTAACACACAACTTTTTAATCCACACGGAGTGTTAGGGGGCCCTCCCTTAATAAAAGCCCAGGCAATTACCCAAATTTAACGGGCCCGGGGCCCTTTAAATCCACGAAACCCGGGCGCGCCCCGCCCTTAGGACCAGCACGCGCCCCCCGGCCCAGGGACGCCCCACAAAACAGGTTAGGTGGGGTCCCTGGCATTTTTGCAGCCCCCCCTGGGCCCGGGGCCCGGGCGGGGGCCCCCAAACCCCGGGGGGCCACCCGACGGGGGGTCAGGGGTTGGCGCCCGCCCCCCGGGGGCCGGGGACAGGGGGGGCCGTGACCAATAACCCGGGAAAATGCCCTTTTTTTTGGTTTTCCCCTAAATTTAAAAAAGCTATTCTTTGTAGCGAGACAACCCCTTTAAGTAGTGATAGTTTGGGGTCTTGATTTTGTAGGAGTGTTTTTGAGTAACCATCATTCGTCCGGTAGATTTGCTCCATGTATTGGTGGAGTATTCAGTGACTGTTATTGAGGGGTCTTACACTGTCATACGGAGGGGAGCGATTTTGTAAACGCAAATTTGTCAGGGCTGATTTTCATTGTGCAGTCACTGCTGAGGAGATGGATGGGAGCTATGTGGAATGTGCAGAAAATTAGTGACAGGACCTGGCGCAGGGGTGAGAGGAATTAGTGTGTGGGGGGGCATTTTTTTGAGGGGGGGGTGGGGGCGCCATTGGCTGGACTCGCCTAGGGCACCAAAATGCCTTGTCCCGGCCCTGTATACACACACACTTACAGGGGTATCAGTAACATAACAATTTCATGTGTTTGTCCACCCTAAGCCCCCAGGACACACAGCCACTCATATAATATATGTATTTATAGTGGTCTTCTGTTTATCTCTTTTTTTTTGGTTGTTATTTCTGTAGTCCCTGACTGGGTTCAGCAGTCAAGGTGCCATTGTCGGACTTCACCACTTTAAAGTAAATGGCTTGGAGTGGTGAAGTCCGACAATGGCACCTTGACTGCTGAACCCAATCAGGGACTTCAGAAATGACGACCACCAAAAACAAGGAGGTAAAGAGAAGACAGGAGGTCACCATTATACATGACAAAACACACAATTTCAAAGAGAGAGAGTTTTCAAAGTCTAGATTAAAAAAAGACAAATTATACATAAGTATTTTATATGAGCGGCCGTGTGGTCTGGGGCTTAAAGGGGTTGTATCACTACATTGATTCCTTGATACCAGCGCTGGTAGCCTATCAGGAGAGATCACACAGGTCTGTAGCTATAGTAACCAGTGCTGGCAGCCTATCAGGAGAGATTACACAGGTCTGTAGCTATAGCAACCAGTGCTGGAAGCCTATCAGGAGAGATAGAACAGGTCGGTAGCTATAGCAACTATTGCTGGCAGCCTATCAGGAGAGATAGAACAGGTCTGTAGCTATAGTGACCAGTGCTGGCAGCCTATCAGGAGAGATAGAACAGGTCTGTAGCTATAGTGACCAGTGCTGGCAGCCTATCAGGAGAGATCACACAGGTCTTTAACTATAGTGACCAGTGCTGGCAGCCTATCAGGAGAGATCACACAGGTCTGTAGCTATAGCAACCAGTGCTGGCAGCCTATCAGGAGAGATCACACAGGTCTGTAGCTATAGTGACCAGTGCTGGTAGCCTATCAGGAGAGATAGAACAGGTCTCTAGCTATAGTGATTAGTGCTGTCAGCCTATCAGGAAAGATCACACAGGTCTGTAGCTATAGCAACCAGCACTGGCAGCCTATCAGGGTAGATCAAACAGGTCTTTAGCTATTGTGACCAGTGCTGACAGCCTATCAGGAGAGATCAAACAGGTCTGTAGCTATAGTGACCAGCGCTACCAGCCTATCAGGAAAGATCACACAGGTTTGTAGCTAAAGCAACCAGTGATGGCAGCCTGTCAGAATAGATCAAACAGGTCTGTAGCTATAGTGACTAGTGCTGACAGCCTATCAGGAGATATAAAACAGGTCTGTAGCTATAGTGACCAGCGCTGGCAGCCTATCAGGAGAGATCACACAGGTCTGTAGCTATAGCAACCAGTGCTGGCAGCCTATCATGAGAAATTGAACAGGTCTGTAGCTACAGTGACCAGTGGTGGCAGCCTATCAGGGGAGATCACACAGGTCTGTAGCTATAGTGACCAGTACTGGCAGCCTATCATGAGAGATGGAACAGGTCTGTAGCTATAGCAACCAGTGCTGGCAGCCTATCATGAGAGATCACACAGGTCTGTAGCTATAGTGATCTGAGGAGCTGATGCAGCCCATACAAGAGGGGATATCTAGGAATAGGTAGGACACTGTTAATAGACATATATTGCAAAATGACTTGTTTTTGCAAAATATTTAAAAGGGTTTTGCTAGAACGTGCCTTATATGCTAAGAAGCAAATGTAAACAAGCCACCCTGAGCTAAGAGAGAGAGACAGACTGCCAGAGCACAGAGCCATGCATAAGGGATCATGTGCAATGTTCACTCAAATAATAAAACTTTAACTAGTGGATTCTGTATACAAAAGACAACACCTTTCTCCACAGCCTCATGAAAGCTCCTTCAGCCTTTTGAAAGCTCCTTCATGCTTCCTGTCATCAGATAAAGCAGGGATCTACTCAGATAATCACACTACAACTAGTGGATTCTGTATACAACAGACAACATATTTCTACCCGGTGACTTGAAAGCTTCTTCAGCTCCCTCTCATCAGATAAGAAGTGTTCTCTGCACAAGCCCAGCCACCAGCTCCTGTCACTCTGCCTGGTCGTATCTAATGCAAGCTTTGAAGTAACTAAGGGCAAGTAAGGCAGCCTGTAGCTCTCTCAGGCTGCAATTTTTAAATCACATATATTTAGAAAAGTGATTAAATACCCATTTTGGAGGATCCCACGTCAACATTACATCGTGGCAAAACCCCTTTAACATAAAAGCAGCGATCCCTGTAGTGAGACGACCCCTTTAAGATGGCTGTCCACATGGAACTGTTAAGAGTTTGCTTTCAATAATTGTTCCTGTAAGGGTGGGTTCAAAATACGATATTATATATGCCTGAGGTATCTGTCAGGGTATTGTGAAAAAAGTACCCCGGCAGATACTGCGACAGAAACATATGGAATAATAGAGCAGATGTAGCCCTGTGTAGGATACATTCTGCTCTATTTCTCAGTGCATACACTTATTTTACGGGACTTAATAGCATAGTTATTATCCCCAATGGGTTTGTATGGTATTTGCTCCAGTACCTTTTTTTCATGGTACCCCAACGGATACCTTGAACCAATGTAATATCGTACTGTGAACCCACCAAAGTGCTTGTGGTGTTTGTGGGGCCCAGTGCACAGCTCTGCTTGGGGGCCCATGATGGTGTTAAGACGGCCCTGTGCCCATATACAGTCAAACGTCGCTACATCTGCTACACTTGCCATACACTTGAAATAATGTTCTCAAATTGATGATGCATGTAATTTCTCACATGAAGTGTTAAATAAAAAGATAATTTTTACTACAACAAGCCGAGTGCCAATTATTATCTTTTTTGTACATTGAATGGAAAAAAGCAGGAAAAGCTATGTAAAATGGCTGCAGCAGTGATGACCTTGTTCGTAAGAAGAAAACAGAAAATAGGTGGGGAGTGAGGATGGTGCAGTACTGGAACATAGATGAGGGAGAGGTGAGAGATGAGGAGAGTATAACTTTATTTTAAATAAGCACTACTAGCAGGATAGTACAGAAAAAGAGGTGGACAACCCCTTTAAGCCCTTTTTAGTAAGTTAGGGACCTGGGCAGAGAACTGCATAAAACATTAAAGACAGATAGTATTAAACAGCATCCAGATCTGGCACAATAAAAAAAAATATTGTCTGCGTTCTTGGTGATCTACAGCACAGAAGGGGGTTAATGTTTGTATCTCTGGTGTTCTAGGGCACCAAAAGGGTTAATGTCAGTATAATTAGTGGTCTCGTAATCAAAAAGGTTCATCTTAATATTCTTAGTGCTCTAGGGCAGTAAAAGGAATAATGTTAGAGTCCCTGGTGGTCCAGGGCAGTAAAAGAAGTTAATGTCAGTCGATCTCTTTAGACCACAAGTCTAGAGCAAATAAATAGTCCAAGATCCCAGGTGCAGGGTAGTGGATTGATTAATGCTGCATACCTAGAGTGTATACTCACCTATCCTGGCTTCAACATTGTGCTGGCTACACCAGGAGGCTAAATGCTAATGCTTCATCTTGCTGTTTCCTCTGTGCACTGACCATAGGGATCAGCACAGGGGGAGATAGAGAGGGCTGCACAATTCCCTCTCTGATTGATTAGAGTAATTCAAACATTAGGGACGTTCTCAGGAAGTCCACACTAAATTAGTAAATTTTTCCCTGAACAGTAACATCTTCTGGTCTATGTTGCACACTGGCATGCAGCTTACTAGGAACAGTTTGTTAGTTGAATACATTTTATGTTGACTATCCTTTTTTTTTTACTCTTGCATCACAGAAAGGCATATAGAAAGCTAAGGTTCTGTCCACTGTAATGTTCTTCGCTGTGTTACTCTGTTTCAATGTTTGCACGGAAAAGATCATCATCAAAAGACAACCTGATAAGACCCCATTTAAATCAAGTTTTCAGTTTCTTCTGCCAAATACCATCAAAAAGCTATTAAAATGTATAGCGTGGTGTACCCATAGCCATAGTTTTTGATAGACCACGTGTAGTGTGACTATGTTCAATCTGTTTTACATTGGTCTATTAAAGGCGCTGTCTGGCTCCTATAAAATGATTACGCGCCTGGTGGCCCATTATAAAAAACCCTAACTCACTGTCCTCCGCTGCTTCATTCCAGCGCTGGGTCCGTCAGGACTTCTGTTTACTTTCTTCCTCTTCCAAACGGGAACGTCACTGCGGCATCACTGTTCAGAGCTGTTCACTTCCGATGATGTCCCCGTTTGGATGAAGACAAACGTAAAGACTGGAGAGACCTAACACTGGAACGGAGGAGCGGAGGAAGGTGACAATAGTTTTTTTTTTTTTTTTTACAGGGCATCAGGAACTG
Organism: Phyllomedusa bahiana; assembly: GCA_025379985.1. NCBI lineage: Eukaryota > Metazoa > Chordata > Amphibia > Anura > Hylidae > Phyllomedusa > Phyllomedusa bahiana. The sequence continues at coordinate 53,955 of JAODAL010008672.1, read as the reverse complement.
GCTATTTATTTTTTTATAGGAACTGGATAACCCCTCTAAAGCCTATGGCTGCACTATGAGTACATAAGGGCATGTAACCATGGCACGGGTTTTCGGACGGTTTTTCAGCCGGTTTGCGGTTTTTCAGAGCGACTGAAAAACCGGCCGAAAATTAGCACAATTGTGCTCTATGGAAAACCCGTGCAGCAGTCCCCACTGCACGGGTTTTCCGCCCGCGGGCTGCTCAAAGAACGTTGAGCATGTTCATTCTTCCGTCCGGTTTCCGGACAGAATATGAACACCTCAATGGGAGGGGGGAGGGCTCTTCTCCGCCCATCGCCGGGTCCAGTCGTTGAGGTCAGCAGGTTATCATTTATGGAGTCAGATATATTATTCTGATTATTTACTGCATTGAAGTCTATATTTACACATAGTCCCAAAATGCCGGGTAAACCGACCGGTATTTGTCCACTGCTGTGTGAACGCACCCTAATAGTATAAATCTGAATACCATTTTTGATGGTAATTCAATGTATACAAGTGGCAAAGACAGAGAATATGGTGCTGAGGTGCACTGTATTATTCTATTTATCTGACACCGTGAGGCATTACCATGGTAATGTATGGAATTATTTTTTTATATATATATATTATGTGGGGGTTAGCATCATACACTCAGTAGCAGCAGGGCTTTGGCAGAACAGAGACAGGGACACAGCATTAAAAGTCCAAGTCCAGGCTGTGACTGGTGGCTCGTATTAGAAGGCAAACAAAATATAAAACGCATTAACGGCAGGCAAAATATACAAAACTAATATCCATGCTCGGCTGAGCTATAAACCATGTACAAAACCGTAATGGCCCTGGCTACTCGCAAGAGCACACACTCAGTGCCTCTTCGTACATAGACCGTAATATACAAGTAACAGGGCTGCTTCCATGTGGCATTGTAGTCACTCCGCCTTTTCAGCATGCCATGACAGGGGCCTGCAGAACAGGCTTTATATGGCCTGCTGCCCAGCATCTACCGGGCGGCTGTGGGAGTGGCCAACCAGCCCAGCTCTTTTGACCGACACTCAGGAAAAACCGACCAGACACAAGGGATTGAAGTTCCGCTTTATACATAAAACATGTCAGCAGCAATAGTGCTACTGACACACAAGGGACTGTCGTTACCTCTCCCTTCCACCGAGTCCAGGACCACTCGGTGTCTCCGGTCTTTCCATGCGCTCTCACACATATAGGTAACGTTGTGTAGAGCATTCTAGGGGAAACGTATCTTCCATCAATATTATGTCGCCTTGTCACTGTCTTACATACCCTCCCCCTCTGTTCGAGCCTGTGGTGGTCGGACACTTTTTAGCCATCAAACAGTGGACTCTTGACAGTGCGTCGCATTGCCTTGCAGTTTTCCCAGCCCTATGTTCCACGGAAAAGGGGGGCTTATAATTCTGTATGTCAAGCCCACCTTGTTTGACTCTTGCATTTTTCTCTTTTTGCCTGGGATCCAGGTTTAGTGGGGTCCGAATGGTCCGTGATTAACCATACTAGTTGTCTTCCCAGTAGGTCAATACTTGAGGGACTCAAGTGCCCACTTGATGGCCAAAAACACTCACCGCTCAACAACTACTATAGTATTACGCTGCAGGCGGCCTGTCTGTGAGCGTTTTGCTTAGATATGTGGACGGGGTTGCTCTTCTCCCCTATACATCCTGGGAAAGTACTGCACCTAGCCCCACGTCCGATGCATCGGTCTGCACAAATAAACTCCTCTTTTAAAGTTAGGGCGTGACAGAACTGGTTGTTTACACAGGGGGACATTTTTAATGAAGTTGGAAGGAAAGGCCCTTCCTGCCTCTTGGCTCCAGGTAACCACAACTGATTTACTGTGCCTTGTCAGGTCTGTGAGAGGAGCGGCTATGCTAGCGAAGTTCGGAATGATACTACGTTTATACCCTAAAGATACCTAAAAAACTGCCCCTTACTTGGCTTCTTTGTTGTAGGTTGTGGCCAGCCTTGGTATAGCCCTACTTTATTGATTTTCGGTTTTATTGACACTCTACAATTACATTACCCCAGGTCCGGGCTTCTTCCTAGACCTAAAAGACACACTTTTTGGATTTGCTGTAAGCCACTGGCTTCTCCCTCTAAGCGATAGTCAAGCAACAGCCAGTACCTTGATAGGTTGCGTGTCCCAGTCTCCTCACTGAAGATAATTATGTCGTCGAGGATACGCTGAGGCTTACGACGATGGGGCTTGAGGAGTATACTCCATTAACCTTTGTGGAAGGTCTGCTGGTGCCCCATGCAACCACAACATGGTAAGCAGTACATACTGAATCTGACCATCTGGGGTGGCAAAAGCGGTCTTTTCTTTGGCCCTTTTGGTTCAGGGTGACTTAGCCAATAAACCTTTAGTAAGGTCAAGAGTAGAAGAAGTATCTGGCCTGACTAACTCTCAAACATTAACTCGTCCACTCTCAGGCATTGGATTATCGCATCAACTTCGAGACCTCATTTAGCTTCTGTGAAGTCGTTACTGAAGCGTAATGAAACAATTCGGGTTTGTGGTATCAGCACAATAGGGCTGGAACCACTCACTTTCTGAACTCCTCAATTTCTCCGAGAGGTACCATTCATTTTTTTGACCTCCTCTGATTGGCCCGTACTTTCCGAGGGGGGCTTACGGAACCCGGTACGGTATTCAGATGAAACCTTTTCTTCCGGTTCGGTGACATGTCTGCTCTATTAACTTTTGTGCGCCCTGGTAATCAGCCAACACCTCTTAATTTATCTGAACGAATTTCTGGAGGGTCTCTGTTTTTGGGACTTGGACAGGTACTCTGATATACGCACCTCTGAAACACTCTGGGGCGGTACTTTCAGCTGTCAGGGTCTCCCTATCTTTCACGGTTTAATTAAATATTTACATGATAAAGATGTTCTGGTTTTCTTTTGCCGGCTGATAGACTTTATATTTACCTCAGCCGACCGTTTCAATTATCTCATAAAGGTCCCTGCCACTTAGCTAGAAATTTTACTTTCCAAGGTGGGCACTAATTCGAGAACCCGATCACCGGGTTGAAGGTCCTCACCTTGGCGCAGACTGTTATCACCGGCTTTGGGCCTTCCTGGGCATGCCCTGCTGTAAATGCTCCCTAACGATGGGCATGACTGCAAGCGATACGGTCTGCATAAGGGAAATGTGCTCAATATACCTCTTGTAAGGTGTGGACTCGTGTGCTCCCAGTTTCTTTGGCTTATCTCAGAAGGCCCCGTGGATTGTCTACCATATTACTAGCTCAATCGGGGAGAAAACCTGTGGACGACTGTGGACTTCCGGACTGAGAACATTGAAGGTACGGCAAGAATCGGGGTCCAATCCCATGTCCTGTGTGCCCATCCACATTGCTACACCATCCTTCTTTAACATACTTTTTAGGGGTTCTCGCATTAATCCTATTGTTTTGCAACCAGTGCGGTTCTGTTTGTGCGGTGATTAGTACCGATGTGTGGCTGTGATAGTGTTTGATGGTGTGTTACATAAACTTGTCAGCAATTCTTTCATAACCCGTGTACAATGAAAGCGCGCACGTTCACTGGGTCAGTAAGGGATAGATCTTCTCTCGGCTTATGCCAGTCCCGGGGGTGTGGAGAAACATGTATAGAACAATTCCCTGGCAATATTTTTAGATGAAGTATTCAGTCAAGGGCACGCCTCTGGGTACCGGGTGGCGGTTAATCCAGCACCACCTAAATATGTATGTGGCCCCTTGCAGACTTCAACAGTGTGGGGCCCACTAGATCCATCGACTACTATTCATTTCGAGAGGGGGTACTTCTATGATGGGACAAGGGGCACCAGAGGGGCTCTGAAAATGGTGGCTCGGAGATGTAACTGGCTGACTCGGGGGCAGGAACTTCACAGTACGTTTTACGTCAGTGTACACCCATGGCCAAAACATGTAGACCTTCTGCAGAATGCGCTCTTTAGTCTTTTCCATACCTTAAAATGGCCGCGCCTTAAATAACCACGTTTGCTTATAGAGAGAGTCCGTATGTGACCTCGAATTCTTCCCGGTATGTGCTGGCGGTACTACTAGTCTGTTCCACAACCTACCCCCGAAACTTTGTCAACCCTGTTTATAAACAAGCGATCGATTGGTTGAGTGCCATAAGTGGGGGAAATGTAGTAGCGTGCTGTCCCTTGGGTGAGGCGTACCCGGATCCTTTTATGACTTACTACTACAACTTGTTTTCCCTGCCTTGTGTAACGCACACACAGGTTGGAGAGTTCTGCTGAGTTCGAGCAGTTCCCTGCAAATTATCCCTTGAGACCTCTAGGTCCGGGCCAAGTAAGACCGCCTTTGCCTCTTAGTTCCATCCGTTGCACTAGCCAGTGAACAGCTAGGGTGGAAATATTATCAACATTTCTCCGGTGGCTTCACCCTGCGGCTTGGAGTTGGAACCATGGGAATCTAGGACAAAGTCATGAGAGCGCTCGTATCGGGTACACATCTCGCGCTGATATCTTTCTCTTGTGTGGGTTATGTATAGTCAGCTCTCGTTGTTGTATCGATGTAGTTACCTGCATCTGTGACATGTTTTTGCCACAAGTCCCAGACATTGAGGGGGGGGAAGCTCTTGCTCCCCTAGTAGATCAACGTATCATGCATGAAGGGAGTCCTGATTAGGCACCACTTCACATGTGGAGCGCCTAACACCGACAACGGAGTCTCGAGTTTGGACTAGGGCAGTTGGGTATTCCTCTTTGTGTCCCCATGGACTTGTGCCACAGGACCCCTACCACGCGTTACAGTGAGTGATCGTTTAGGGTCAATCAGACTGGCGTTTGTGCTGTACCCAGGCAGTGACCAGACTCCCTGAGTCCAGGAGAGCCGTTACACGGACGCTCGTCATTCAGTTTTTAGATGACACAGCGATGCACGATCAGTCTCTGACTCAGTCTCTGCAGAGCACACTGGGTGTCCGGGGTAAGATAACGGGACGTCTTCGCCTACTGGTTGTCGCACTCCATCGGCTCAACTGTCGTAATGGGGACAGTTGGGCGCTGACATGGCCAACATGCACAGGTCCCTGAGACTCACAAGACCAGACACCATCGTGTCGCCAGCCGGCCCCGGTCTCCTTGAGACTCTTCCTAGAGGGCTGTCCATTTGGGTCCTTTCCTTACTAAATGAGTCCCCTCTGAGCCACCACCCTTTGGGACATTTTACACCCATTATAGATGGAGACAGTCTTACCTCCAGATGTTCCGGACGAGGGCGCTTTTGTCCCTGGGCTTGGTGCGTCCCGGGGGAGGCTGCTTGAAGCACAATCAGTCGGCGGTGTGCATTTGTCCGTTTGTGTCAACCAGGGTTTAGATCCAGCTGCTCCCGTGATGTCGTTTTGGGGGTGTCGCCTTTATGTCATACCTACAGCGCTGCGGATCCCAGGATGGGGCAAGGATACCGCTCACGAGACGGTTACGAACTTGTCCAAGCTCTCGGAGGGGAAGTACTAGTAGGTTTGTCCACTAGTTTTGTGCTCAGGCTGTGAGACTCCTGGGTTTCGTGTAGCGCATTGTTTTTTCACCAAGTGTGATCAGACGTGCGTTCTGTTGATAGTGAGGGAGTCGCCGAGGGAATGATGGTCAGGAGAAAAAGCCCATGGTGTGCAACCCGTCGGGCTCGCACATTCGTGTTGACTCCCAAGCGAAGCCAGGATGTCTCGACCTTATTGAACTCCTCGCCTCAGAAAGTCCTTCTGTGCGTGACGTGTCTCACTGAGGTCGAAATACGCCTTCTGCGGGTCTCCCCAAGTTAGGAAAGGCGCAGCACTCTTCAGTGCCCACTGAGCCATCGGTAGCTTCTCTTGCATCAGCCACTCTTTCAAAGGGACCCGTATGTAGGCCTCGACTTCATCTGTACGCGTCATTTTCTGCAGGGAAGCTGCACGGGCAGACGGGTGGTGGTAAGCGAGCTTGGAGTCCTCTGCACATTTTGCGCCACCGCCAGGACCTGCTCTTGGTGCTGCTTATTAATGTGTTGTTGTGTCCTTTAAGGCTCCAGACCGGTTGCTTCTATGAGTCAGGGGCCCCCACCCTTGTCTCTTACTACTCTTGCGGGCTCCCTCTATGGGCCTCCCTATCAGGCCACCCTTCTGCGTGGTTCGGCTTGTTATCAGATGAGTAGGCTACTCGTTGGCCTGCTGCATAAGTGTTTGTGTGCTGGTGCCAGTGTCTCTGAGTTTGCTGCGCAGCGAGCTGCACTGTTCACACTAGGACATAGAGTTAGAGCGTTACTCTCGATCCAAAGGGAACTTTTACACTCGGCCGTTTTTGCCCTTAGCAACAATTGCAGACAAGGTCACATTAAACGCGTGTATGTCTATTTAAACGTCTGCTTGCCCGATTCGAAGCTCCATATGTGGGGGTTAGCATCAACACTCAGTAGCAGCCCGGGCTTTGGCGGACAGAGACAGGGACACAGCATTCGCTAAAAGTCCAAGTCCTAGGACGTGTGTGCTACTGGGTGTTGTTTATTTAGTTAAGGCAACATGTAAGATACACTGCCTTAACGTCAGGCAAAATAACAAAACAAAATCTGCTCTGGACGTGAGCTGTCTAATCTAAACGTTAAATGGCCGTCTGACTACAGCAGAGACACACTCTGGTGCCCTCTTGTACATATGACGCCAAATACTTACAGTGAGAACAGGGCTGCTTACCATGTGGCTTGTAGCACTCCGACCATCAGACAGCCCTGACAAGCATGCAGACCCAGGCTTTGATAGGCTGAGCCTAGGCACCACTCCACGCCTGGGGCGATGGAGAGTGGCCACCCGCCACCCAGCTCTTTGACCTCTCCAGGAAAAACCGTCCCAGAACATCAAGCGGATTGGAACTGCTTATACTACACACTGTCGCAGCCAGCATAGCTGCATACTGGTCACCAAGGACTGTCGGCTCTCTCCTTCACCTCGAGGTTCCAGGCTCACTCGGTGACACGTTGTCTATCCATGCGCTCCCTTTAGTAACGTTGTATGGAGACATTATAGGAAACGTATCTTACGCTCAATAATGTCGCCTGTCACTGTCTTACAATATTAATTTTATATATATATATTATATTAATTTGTATATATATTATTATATATATTCTCATAGTTGACTTATACTATATATATATGTGTATGTTATGGATAGATATCTAAGTGGTATATATAAATGACTTATATATATTAATACACATAAGGACCACTTATCTGAAGTCTTGTGTTATAAACATCACACATGTATGCTTATAGATGTAAACATGTATATAAAGATATCATGCAATGCCATTGGTAATTCTTGGTGAATGCCTGAAAGTGTCAGAAAACATAGTGCTCATGACAATTATACGATTTTGACTATATAGATTTGCCCGCATGTCTTAAAATAAAATGGTAACTTTTGATGGTGTAAGTAACCTCTTCCTTTCTCTTTGTGTTTGTGTGTGTTAAACTGCGCAAATAAACTTCTCTCATGTTTCTGGTTGCTGGTGCAACACGCGCGCTATATATGCTAAAGGGACCTGTATCATGTTAATTTTAGTTACGGCGTCACCCTCTTTTCCTTTCTGGTTCACTTTCTATATCCTAACTGCCGTGATAGAGCTGTTCGTTGCGATAGAGGAAGAAAGCAAATGACATAATACACCAGTAAACATGGCACATACATGGAAGTGGGGGAGGAGGTGTATAGAGTGTTTGGTCCTCCAATTGTTTTGAATGATGTGTAACAAGCTTCTGGAGAGTATTATAGTGTGTCTTCTGCTTTGGAGAGCCAGCGTGTTAGACCATGGGGTGTTATTTAGAAGATGATTGAAAACAAAGTCCTAAACATGGATTTACGCTTTTTACATATCTGTAGATTACACAATAATGCAATCATATATAATAATATCGACTCTCATAATCAATAAAGAGTAAGACAAGTAATTACACAATATATCTTCTGTCCCACTATCAGCTTTATGGAAAAGTTATGTATGATTTTGTATACATTTTTCATGACTACTACAGCGTTTACAATCTGTACCTGAGTTATGTCATTGTGCTGGTGCTTGCCTTTATTCCCTCTATACTGCTTTGTTACTGACTATCTTTGTGACCTTGTCATACCCTGCCTGGATCTGGGAAGGGCACATGCTGTGGGGAGTAGATCATTATTGTGATTTAGAGTTAGATATCTGTACATTATTCTTCACGGTAGGCAGGTTGATAAATATTTCGCTTCTGCATATCTTGATTTAGAGGTATTTTGTAGCCAGCTGCGGTTGAAGATCAGATCAAGCATAGGTGAGAGCAGGAAAGAGTGGAGAGATAAGAACTGAGACGACATTACCGTATTTAAAATGAGAGTGTTTGTGACGTGTAAGTAGGATAGAGATAATGTGAGAAAGCTGGTGGAGAAAGCAGGAAGAGGAAGCTAAGTCAGAGAGACAGGGATGAGAAGGAGAGTAATGAGAGGACAGTGAGAGAATAAGTGTAGTATGGACAGAGAGGAAGGTGGGGCAATGTAGGGAAGAAATAATGTTCCAGGGAAGGAGGGAGTGAGAAGGAGGGACGAGGCACTGCTTGACTGGGTAAGGAAGCTACTGCCTGCAGTCTGTTCCTGGGCAGGCTGTGAGACTGCAAGACACACAATAGGCTGAGTTGAATCCAGCTCCTGCACAACTCACAAAATCTTGGTTGTTCAATTGGAGGCTGAAGAAGTAGGTGAGATGACATCATGGTCTAGGCTATGGAGAGGAAGCATGTAGCATGTTTTGGAGGTTGCAGATCCCAGAAGGGGTGGCTTAATGGTTGCAAAGGCACAAAGAGGGGTGAGAGCAAGGGAGTGTGTTTCCTGAATCCAAGCATCATGCCAGCCAGTGTCGCCTTGGTGTGATGCTGCTGCTGCTGCTGCACAAAGAGCCATGGAGACACGGGGCTTGGTCACTGCTGTTAGCCTGGCTCTGAGCCTTCTCTCCCTGATTCTGCTGGTGATAGCTATATTTACAGACCACTGGTATGAGACGGACACTCGCAAACACAAGGAGATCTGTGAGAGTCAGGGCAACTCAGACCCTACAGACCAGAAGAACAGACTTATGCCCCTCTATCAGCTGCCCTTCCGTGGAGACTCCTCCAAGAACCGCAAGATGGGTCTTTTATCACCAGCTCCGGCTGGTGGGGTGAGAGAACCAGAGGATCTGCTGGAAAACTGGAGGTCTCTGTTGGGACTCGGGGTTCTGGAGTCAGACTGTGGACGACCCCTCTTCTCTACCTACTCTGGGCTGTGGAGGAAATGCTACATTATGGGACTCGACAAGGACATTGACAATCTGATCCTGAAAGGTGGGCATGGTTACACAGGGTGGAATTATCTTGCTGGTGGTTTACTGTAGGTACCATGTGCACACTACTGTTTTGGTGTGTTGCTTGTTTTCAGTTAGCTATACAGGGGTCTTCTGCAAGTGGAAAGTTTGTTTTATCAGCATTAACCCCACTATAGTTCTATACATTGAAGATATTAAAAGTAGTGGATAACTGGTAGGGAAATGGGTCCAGTCGTTGAGGTTAGCAGGTTATCATTTATGGAGTCAGATACATTATTCTGAGCTGTTGATTATTTACTGCATTGAAGTCTATATTTACACATAGTCCCAAAATGCCTGTTGGTAGGGGCAGAAGTGTGTTAAAATAGATAAATATATTGCCTGATCTGTTATACCCCCTACCACAACAGGCAGCCTCTACAAGGAGAAACAGATCCCTAATAAATAGGGAAATGACTGTTTCTTTTCTGGTTAATCTAATTGACTTGTTTGAAGGATGTGTTGTTATTATGTTTGTTGTGTCTAAATGATGGTGACAGCATCAAATTCTTTTTGGGATTGCTGTAAAAAAATTGTTCCCAATGTATAAATTTCAGTCTAGACAAATGTCCCATGTATCAGAAATTCCGTTTAATTGGATTCTAAATCAGTATGTACAAACATAGCTGGACTCTTATTTAATGTCACATAAATAGCATGATAATATCAAATTGCTGTATACTGTAAAAGTGTCTAACTGAAGCTAAGGGCAAAATTAATTTTTTGTCTGATTTTAGTCCTAATAGTCATCCACATAATAGAAAGAATAACAGCTATTCGTTTTTAAATACATGAAGTTGCTTACTTGTAATAATGTCTTAAATACCTCTAGATTTGCTTCTAAATAGTTGCATTTATTTTATACTCCTAGTTTGTAGCCCACTTCTTCTTAATAGCGTGTCGTTAACAATTCTGAACAATCAATTCTTGCTTGCTCTAGTGTCTGGTGTGAATTATAAGTCATATTTCATACACTGAATACTACATACACATAGGACCACTAGTTGTAATGAAGCTAGGCTGTTTGTTGGTTTATAGAGATCTATATTAGAGCTATGTGTTTATGGTTTTGATGTTTTCTTCCTGGTGTTTTTCCCTTTTCTGAATACACAAGGTTTAAAAACAATGTTCATGTAAACTAGACTGGACCATGTAATTATTCATATTCTGACTCCTGTTTAACTGCTATAAGTCATTATGTCTGTGACATTGCGTTCAGAAATAACACTAAGCTTCAAATGAATTATAGGGTCACAATGATCATGGCAGTTCAAATCTAGATATAAACCAAATCTCCTATGTGACGTAAACTATTTTGCATACCTCCTATGTTTAAATATTCACACAATACTATTTGATTGTTATTATTAGTATCGTAAAACTATTCAGAGTCTAACAGATTGTGATGTGTAATTGTTGCCTAGCTACATATCATAGATTTCTTTACCAGCCATCTGCAATTTATGTAATGCTAGTGCCTCGAAAGTGTTGATGCCAATAAATACTCATTGTAAGTGTATTCACACAGAATGCATCTTTGACACCCTAGAACATGAGTTAATGGACTATGCTCTACACGCTACTGTAAACTGCAGCTGGCACCCTTAGGAAATAGAGCAGATCATTATGAGAATTGAAATAAACCGTAGGAAAGCAAGGCATGTATTTTTTTTGTTCCAAAAGGAAGATGAATGATACTCATTTGTTGGTAAATGTGCTCGAATTTGAGCAATTATCCCTGAAACAATTCATGTAGTGAGGTTGCTAAAAATGGATGTTTTGCAAGGCAAGAATTGACCTATAAACCTCTTTACACAATTATACCTCAACTGTGTCACATCAATCTAATTTAGCCATCGTTAATGTATGTAATGAATAGAATGAGTCACAATAATGATATCCATAGCTCTTTAATCCCTTTCCAGTGGAAACATTAGCTGAAACCTTTACAGTCTCTCATAAATTATTGTACTTATCTGTATTTTCATTATAGATGCCTTCAGCTATGCCTTACATATACTATATCTTACATACATGAGAACACTCCTTAGGAATAAATAGCAGTTCTAGAGGTTGCTTAAATGTCAAAAGCAGTAGTCAAGATCTGACCTTATTTCCCATATATGAAATAAAAGTAGCATACATTTTTTTATTATTATTAATAATAATAATAATAATAATAATGATGATGGAAAATAAACTATAAAGATAAAAAATACAGTTTAAGAGTATAAAGGAACATTTTATAGACCTATTGAATTAAATTATATTAGAAGTTACAGTATCTAAATATATAGTGCTATCTGACATACAGTAATAAATAGACAGATTTTTGGCGCTCAAATATGATGTGCTTGCTGAACAGATGTATATTGGATGTATCAACATAATTAGTTAATGCCCTCCAAAAATGCTAAAACTGTATAAATATGGGCAGCAGTTTGCAACTAGGCATGGTTTTGTATTCATTTTACAACTGAAGAGTAGCTAACAGACTTTTTGGAAACAGAGCCTATTTTTATTTGAAAAAGTCTCTTGAGTTGCTAAAAGCAGCAAGTTGAAGATCAAATCCAATCCTTCCCATTCCCATTGATTTCTCAGTATATTTTGTTTATATAAAACATTTATAGGTTGATCATTGTGCTCACAGGCTGTATTAATGTCAGTGTAGTTACCTGTTCTAAATTAGCAGCTTTATGCTGCCCAAATGGTAGGTGATGCTGCCATAGGAGCAGCATGGGTTGTCATTTTTAAGAGGCTTGTCCAGAGAATGAGACAGATGGCTTTTATTTCATTTGATGAGACCGTGATTGACCAATAAAGCGAACTGCTGTAGTCCTTTGGCTCCCTTAGGCTAATTGAGAGTCAATATACTGTTTATGACTCACAAACATTTCTAGGAGAAGCTGAAGAAGCATATTGCTCAGCAGAGCCCTCTAGCCCCTTTTATCAGTGTGGCATTGGGGGTCTCAGCATCTGAACTCCTATTGATCACATTTTTGATATGTCTCTTAAGCAAACCACATTTTTGTGATGCTTTGTGTTCTTCATTCAGTTGTGCATGTTCCAATGCCTTTTTCTCTCGTTGTAAATGACTTACTCAGTTGGTAAACAGTGCCTGGTGGGGCAGATTTTCAGTACTGTTTAAGACAGTATATACTATGCAGTCATAAAATGCGCCACATTGTTTATAGTGGTGATAACACGGGTGCATATTTAGACTGTCTAGTCTAAGTTTATAGTTTCTATTAGGTGGCTTACTTTATAACACTAGCTGAAGCAAAATGTTGGCATTATTTTCGGCCATACATGCACCACACCCTTTCACAAAGCCACACCTATTTTGCTTAGGTCATGCCCCTTTTATTAGCCGAGAGGCAGAAGTCTCTAGAAACTGCCTAAAACACAAAATAAATGTGGTGTAAATAATGTACACTAGTATTTTGGCACAAATTGTGCCAGAATTCTGGTGCAATTGCCATACTAAATATGCTCCACTGTCTATCAATGTGATAGGTACAATTGTGGTACCCAGTAGTTACATTTAAAGTATGTCTTATAAAAAATCTTTGCTGGCTCATGACAACACTGCTCAGTTATCATATTGCCAGTGTGTTTTGTAGTTCACAGTTTTCCTGCACTAATTTCTAAGAAGTTCTTGGCAAAACTACACCATTATCATGACCAGCAAAGTAGTAGCTAGTAGGTAGGTAAAGCTTTTGCGGCAATGTGACATCTATAGCTTTTCCCCTTGACTCCTCCTTAGGCATATGTAAATTGTGTAAGAGTAATAACTGACATGGTTCTTTTTATCAGTTTTTTATTTTTATTTTACTTTCATCTTCACCTTTTTTGTAGTTCAAATATGATGAAAGATTAAATATAAGGCGGCTTGGGAATAAGTGTGCTGTGGCAGACCAAAGGTGGCATGTCTGGCTCCTGTAAGACTAAAAGACATTGGTGTTGTCAGCAGAATTTAATTTCAAAAGCATGACGCATAGACCTGTGATGCTGTTTCAGATGAGACCAGAAAAGGTTCACATAACAATATCTACCCTTTTGGGCTCTCAGAGGTAACAAAATCTATGGGGGATATTTATAATAGACAGTTTTCTGTTCCTTGGTTCCATGCATAATAACTAGATATTCATCCAACTGGATAATGATGGGCTGAGGCATGTAGTAGATATATATCTAGTGTTTCAGAAACAGAGAATGTCTTTAACCCCTTACTGACATTTTCTGGTGTTTAAATGAATGAGGAACAGTACTGTGGATTATTCCTCCCCTTGATCAGCCCTCTCACCCCCCCTGCAATGAGATTACATGGTGCTAAGCGGTTGCCATGGCAGATTAAAGCCTAATGAAGACTTGCGTAGCTGCCATATTACTGCTCCTAATACTTCCTGCCTATGATTGGCTGCAGCTGTCATATGACATTGCCCAATGCCATTGTTCAGAGCCTTCACTTCTAAATAGTCAAGTTGGGCAGTGTCATGTGCAGCCAATTAAAGACTCATCAGGAGTTGAAAGACAACAGAAGACTAAAGAAAAAGACGTGCAGAAGCATTGCTGTACTTAAAAAAGGGAAGGTGGACAACCCCTTTATGTATAATGAAGAAAATACATATTTGGAGGAATATAGAATTAGAGAACAGAGACAAAAGTTGAGCCGTCACAACAAAAATATCAGCACTGGACAGCATAAATGAATTAACCCGAAAAAATGACCAGTTAACTACAAATGAATTCACAGACACTGAAAACAATAAATTTTTATTGAGTGGGGAGGTCTTAAAATGCAAACAATCAAGGGTAAAAAAAAGTACCATGATTAGATGTAGTGAAAATTAAGAATTAATATTAATAAACATCATAGTAGTTATTTACAGACATAAATCAATCTGAATGCATATACCATAAAAAATCAAAGTGCCAGGGCAATAAATGATACCTAATTCATTAAACTATTATAAAGCAACATATAAATTTTTTAAAAGTAACATGATTTTATTAGAAGTGAATTACACCCATGACATTAACAATATGGTTCATTATATAATGCAATGCCAGAAAAAAAATAATACTGTTATTACCCTTAGTGGGAAACTACCTCAAGTACATTTCACTTTTCCTTCATCTGGAAATGCATACAATCATACCCACTTTTTGTTGGTTAAAAATTCCTGAACACATATTTTGATGGATGTACAAGAGTTTCCTTCTCTCCAATGATCATTTCCAATATGATGAGAGATAGGGTTGTGGGGACCCATTCTGGAAATAGATGTGAATTCCATAGCTGGGATCCATACCTGTAAGACATTTCTGCCATATATATCTAAAGGGAATAATCCTTTAAATGATCTGTCTCTTATAAGCTTTAAGTACCAAGAAACAATCTGTGTGCGCCACCAGAAAAGAATATGGTGGTATTAGATCTTGGTCTTCCTAGGATGACAGTCAACAAGTTTTAACATTAGCTATGTGCTTCAACAGCTCAAACTGCTCAATTTTTTCCCATTTCTTTAAGAGAAAATTGTTAAAAATAGTCATGTGACTCCTGATATCCAGGTAACAGTAGGTTATTATTTCCAGTATTACTACCTCTATCGTGTTTGTTGAGAATCCACTTTTACATCCTTCTCTCTGTCTCATCTTTCTGCTTTGTTTTACAGGTAGATTTATTGACAACAATCTAGAAACTGTTGTGTTGTAGTTTTTTTTTTTTAACCTGTAACTTTATTAACAATTTGACCCCTAAAGAGACAGCAGTTATATAAGTAACCACCCACAGTGAAGAAGCTGCTGGAATAATCATATTAGCAATAATTATTCCACCATTATTCCTATTTTTTTTACCCCATAGATGTCATGTGACTGAATATCAGCAGATCACATAACTTGCGATATGTTTTGTCCATACATTTACTCTCTGGGAGTCATGTGGGTGTAACCTTTTTTTAATTCTAGATAGAGGCCTACTACATTGGTATAAAATAATTTTTAATACATGTATGTTTAAAAATTGCATGTTATTTATTATGATACACATAATGAATAAAAACAATATAAAGTGGACAATCACTTTAATTATTCTAGATTACAATACAGGCAGTTTCTTGCTACAGTATTTCTAATTATGATAGAATTATTTTTATAGTATTAGTATATAGTAATAGTTTGCATTGTATAGACTGAGTAACTGTTCTAGTAACTGTACAGTAAGTTAGATATCCATTAAGTAGAAAGAATGCTTCACTGACATTTCATTCCCTTACATTACTGCTTTCACAGTTTTAGTCACTATAATACTCAAGTGAATTCATGCAATACTAAAAGAAACCAAAATCAATTGTTATACAGTAGTTATGAAAATGCACATTGCAATGATATGACTTCATCAAAATGTAATCTTCTGTGCTCCCTGACAAGGCTTTCATACTTTTAATCTGCTGTTTCTATCCAGATGTTAACATTATAAATACAGCAACATAATAGCAGAATCTTGTGCATGTAGAATTCAGAATATACAGCCTGTTTATGGTGAATAAATTACAGAATGTCATGGGAATGTGATTAAATGCATTAGCAGTCAAGTCACACATACACAGGGAGCCATTGGGGTTCATGTTTTGATAGGTAGGATAGGTAGTAGGATTGGATTAAAAGTATGATGGGAAATAAGTAAATTGTAATTATTATAATGAACAGTATCTAGATATTTTCAATGTAAAATATTTCTGAGTACTCTTTTACATGTGTTTTTTTAAGCAAAACCAGTGGATATGTTTACGCACTAACATTTTATAATGATACATGAAAACGATGATGCAAGTAGGATTATTTATGTCCACAGTAAATCACCTATCTATGCAATATGCATATGATTAAAAACCTAAAAATTAAATCGAAATGGATATCACTCTATATGATAATCTACATTAAAAATTTTAAATGAAAGCTATGAAATTATATAATTGCTGTCATACATGGAGGACTTTATGCCTCATTTTGGTGTTGTTTTTAAAGGGGGTTGTCTCACTACATTGTTACATCTTACCTCAGTCCTGTTTTCTTGGTTTCATTTTGAATTTGGGGCGTGTTTACATGCTTCTACTAGGCTGCAGTAGAAGCCAGGTCTGTAGCTATAGCAAACAGTGCTGGCAGCCTATCATGAGACATTGAACAGGCCTGTAGCTATAGGAACCTGAGGAGCTGATGCAGCCCATGAAAGAGTAGATATCTCAGAATATGTAGGATAATGTTAATGGATATATATTGCAAAGTGACTAACATAAAAAGCAATCCTTGTAGTGAGACAACCCCTTTAAGTGCTATTAATTTGTGGAAAAAAATAATAGGTATGCTTTCAAACAATGACAATATAACTCAACTGATAATTCTCTTAATTTATATAGTGCCCATATATTGCACAGCACTTTACATTTAACATGGTAAATTTGTGAACAATATTAAACAGCAAATAGTAAAAAACTAAACTAATTAACAACTCAAACAAGCCCTGAGTGCCCTTCTGACAATCTATTAACGAAAAATAAATGCATAAGAGATAAAAATGTTTACTTTACACAACTGGATAGTAGACATCAAACTTCAAGAGCTAGACATCTGCCCAACATCTGTGTATGCCCATATATGAAGTGTATTAGAGGGCAAGGACTGCGGGGCATACTGTTGAAAAAAGGGATCTGGTTTTGAAGAATAATGTTGAAGCATTAGATTCAGCTTGTGAAATTTCTTAGGCTCGCCTAAAAGGTTGTGTTTTAGGGCACGTTTAAGACTATAGATATTGGCACTTAACCTGATTGCCCAGGGTAGCCCATTTTAGAGAACTGGTGCAGCACAAGAAGACTCTTGAAGATGAGAGATTTGAATTTTAAGGGGGTAATCATAACTTATTAAGAGATATATGGAGGTACAGCACTGTGGGGAGCTTTGTTGGTGAGAGTAATATGTCTAAAGTGAATTACATAGTGAATAGGCAACCAGTGTATTTACTGGCACAAAGTAAAAGTAATGGTTTAGCAGTAGCGCAAACAAATAGGTCTGGCTGCTGCATTCAAGTTACATTGGAGATGGGAAAGTTTGGTGAGGGGAGGACTAAATAGTAAGAACTTGCAATAATCCATATCAGAATGAACCATAGCAACAATAAGAGGTTTGGCTGTTTCCACATTTGGAAAATGATGGATTCTGAAGATGTTTTTGAGCTTACAAGTGATTGAATATATGAGGAATGGGTCAACTATAACTCTAAAACAGTGTGCATGCTCATGCTACCTAGAAAATATAGGGCCACATGTATGAACCTGTTTAGGTCTAAAACTCACTTTTTTGCCCATACGTTACTATGGGCAAAAGAGTGAGTTTCATACATGTGGCCCATAGTGTACACTGAAATGGAAATATAAATTTTAGGTAGACTAGTAGATGGTGGAAACACAAGATTTGTTTTGTTTTTTAAACAATTTCATAAAGAGAAAGGATATGATGATAAATACAGCTGACAATAACTGGTGTTTCATAGAAGTGCAGATGGTATCTCTCATGGAGCTACAGTGGTGACCAAAAGTATTGGCACCCCTGCAATTCTGTCAGATAATACCCAGTTTCTTCCTGAAAATGAGTGCAAGCACAAATTCTTTGATATTAATATATTCATTTATTTTGCTTGCACTGAAAAAACACAAAACAGAATGAAACAAAAATCAAATCATTGATCATTTCACCCAAAAACTCCAAAAATGGGCCGGACAAAAGTATTGGCGCCCTCAGCCTAATACTTGGTGGCACAACCTTTAGCCAAAATAACTGCGAACAACCGCTTCTGGTAACCATCAATGAGTTTCTTACATTGCTCTGCTGGAATTTTAGACCATTCTTCTTTGGCAAACTGCTCCAGGTCCCTGAGATTTAAAGGTTGCCTTCTCCAAACTGCCATTTTGAAATCTCTCCACAGGTGTTCTATGGGATTCAGGTCTGGACTCATTGCTGGCCACTTAAGAAGTCTCCAGTGC
Source organism: Phyllomedusa bahiana (assembly GCA_025379985.1). NCBI lineage: Eukaryota > Metazoa > Chordata > Amphibia > Anura > Hylidae > Phyllomedusa > Phyllomedusa bahiana. The sequence continues at coordinate 35,531 of JAODAL010008672.1, read as the reverse complement.
TTTCTGTCAAACCATTTTCTAGTGCTTTTTGAAGTGTGTTTTGGGTCATTGTCCTGCTGGAAGACCATGACCTCTGAGGGGAGACCCAGCTTTCTCACACTGGGCCATACATTATGCTGCAAAATTTGTTGGTAGTCTTCAGACTTCATAATGCCATGCACATGGTCAAGCAGTCCAGTGCCAGAGGCAGCAAAGCAACCCCAAAACATCAGGGAACCTCCGCCATGTTTGACTGCAGGGACCGTGTTCTTTTCTTTGAATGCCTCATTTTTTTCCTGTAAACTCTATGTTGATGCCTTTTCCCAAAAAAACTCTACTTTTGTCATATCTGACCAGAGAACATTCTTCCAAAACATTTTAGGCTTTCTCAGGTAAGTTTTTGCAAACTCCAGCCTGGCTTTTTTATGTCTCGTGGTAAGAAGTGGGGTCTTCCTGTGTATCCTACCATACAGTCCCTTTTCATTCAGACACCGACGGATAGTACGGGTTGGCGCTGTTGTACACTCGGACTGCAGGGCAGCTTGAACGTGTTTGGATGTTAGTCGAGGTTCTTTATCCACCATCTGCACAATCTTGCGTTGAAATCTCTCGTCAATTTTTCTTTTCTGTCCACATCTAGAGAGGTTAGCAGCAGTGCCATGGGCTTTAAACTTCTTGATGACACTGCGCACGGTAGACACAGGAACATTCAGGTCTTTGGAGATGGACTTGTAGCCTTGAGATTGCTCAGGCTTCCTCACAATTTGGATTCTCAAGTCCTCAGACAGTTCTTTGGTCTTCTTTTTTTTCTCCATGCTCAATTGGATACACACAAGGACACAGGCCAGAGGTTGAGTCAACTTTAATCCATGTCAACGGGCTGCAAGTGTGTTTTTAGTTATTGCCAAAACCTGTTAGGTGCCACAGGTAAGTTACAGGTTGCTGTTAATTACACAATATTAGAAAACATCACATGATTTTTTAGACAGTGCCAATACTTTTGTCCACCCCCTTTTTTTATGTTGGTGTGGAATTATATCCAATTTGGCTTTATGAAAATTTCTTTTTGTGGTTTTCCATTGAAGACAAATTAAATGAAGATTAATAATACCAAAGAATTTGTGATTGCAATCATTTTCAGGAAGAAACTGAGTATTATCTGACAGAATTGCAGGGGTGCCAATACTTTTGGCCACCACTGTATATCCTTGATTATCATCAGTGTACAGATGGTACTGAAAGTTAAATCTAATAATTTGCCCATCAGGGGCTGTGTAGAGAGAAAAAAATGCAAGAATTGGGTACTGAACCCCTTAGAATCTCCTACAGCAAGGGATAAGGAAAGGACATAGAGCCAGCAAATTATACATTGAGCAGTCAGAGAGCTACAAATTAAACCAAAAGAAAGCAGTATCCTTAAGACTAATAGAGTATACTGAGTAGGAGTTAGTGACCTATAGTGTCAATCACTGCAGACAAATCCAGAAAAATCAATAGATAATAGTTGCAGTTAGATGTCAAATGACTTTTAAGACTTTAGTAAGGACAGTTTCTGCAGACTGTAGAGAACGTAAACCAGATTTTAAGGGATTGAGAATAAGGTTTACAGAGGAATAGCTGATGAGGCAAAGAAAACTGAGTGTTTCAAGAGTATAGTGATAGAGGGAACCTTAGATATAGATCGGTAGCTAGCAGCACAGGATGTGTTGTGAGGTTTTTGTTTAGAAATGGGATAGTACCTGCATACTTAAAGAGGTTTTCTAGCTACAAAGATCATATCTGTAATGATGGGGATAGTAAAAATAAGCACTTTTGCAACTGTTTTGCATTACCTAAATCATTTAGTTTAGCAGATATGAGCTAATCTGTGCGTCTATAGCTATTTCTGCAGCAAGTGGTGGGGCCATGCCCTCTTTTCTGTGATTGGCTGCCTGCTTTTCATTGAGCCCTGTTGGGGCATGCCTCCTGGATGGGGAACGCCCCCCCCTGCTGTGATTGGCTGCCTGCACTATGTGCTTACTCCACTCTGAGCTGTGTAAACTGAAAGTGAAACTAGTTACCTTAGCTCTCTATGCTGACTGTGTCTGTATATTAAAGGTTCTGAGCTTCTCTGTGCTCCTCTCCCAGCCCTATTTGAAGGATCTGGGCAATTACTGAGTCTGTAGCTGCTAGATTCACTCTCCCCATATACCAAAACCTTATACAGTCTGCTCCCCCTTCTACCGCCTTCCTGATAACAAAGGAGGGAGCCGAGTGCATTCCTCACATTTGTTTCATCGGTTCAGGCTGTATGTATAACTGCTTACAGCAATGAAGGTGTTCTGTTTACAAGACGTTTGTGGAGGGAGGTGACAGCTCTGCAGACATGAGAACCATTACAGGAGGTCTGCAGAGCTGTGACAACCTCTCCTTTCCACTGCTCACACAGAATGATAATGTCACCAGTCTTCAGTGAGGGAAGACACGCCTCCTTGGAGGAGAGACACGCCCCTGGTTTTGAAGCTGTAAGAGAGATCAACAGCTCAACTCTGCAAAACTCTTGGGATGAGAAAACCGTTTTAAAATATGGAAAAATACCACATAAAGGAAAGAGGTTGAATATTTAAATTAGGTGAGTACTGATAGATCTTTAGACAAACTGAACAAAGTGGAAGAGAACCTTTGGTTCCCTGCCACAGCAAGACTATCCTGCCTTGCGGTGGGCTCTGGTGAAAACCAGCAGCCCCTTAGACTGCGCTCCCTGGTGCTGCTTACACCATTGCCTGCGGTGGTTCAGTGGATCCACTACTCTGGAAATTACACGGATAATATTTATGGACTATGTAGTTACAGTCAGTTTCTCAGATCTGGTGCATAGCAAGTGTGGTGCTAACAGGGCTGTGGAGTCGGCAAGCCAAAGCCCCAACGCCGACTCCAACTCCTCAATTTCCCAAAACCTCCGACTCCCAACTTCGACTCCAGACTTCCTCATACATGGCGCATGTTTAAGTGATAACTTTACTGTAGTAAAATGGTAACATCAGGCTTTTTATCACCTTATGGTACAATAATCAAGCTATTTATGTAGGACAGATACTGACAAGTAAAATGGTAACAATGTTTAGAACTTGTGACTTTCAGGTGCTCAACATCTCACCATCCACTACAGCTTTGTAAATGAGGCTACCATAATTTTATAGACAATCATTTTACCTATCTTATACATAAATTTGACTTGCAAGTATTTAGCATCTGCTTAGTTCTGCAGGTTCTTGTCATGTCCCTGCTTTTATTCCCTTTTTTGGCCCTAAAAACCCCAAAAATTTTTAAAATTTTTTTTATTTTGTTAGTTTTGGGGAAAAATTCCCCCCTTTTGGTTTTAAACTGCCAGGTTTCTTCTATATTTTCCCCAAATTTTTGGTGCATCGGGGGACTTGGGTACAAATACGCTTTTTTTTTTCCCCATTTACCCAGAAGTTTTGGGATTGGGTTGAGGTTGGGGATTGTGCAAGCCATACAGAAACCCCTATTTCATTGTTTTTAAACCCATTCCTTTCCAACCTTGGTCTCCTTTCAGGTCGTTTTTCCTGCGGAACACAAATGTTGTCCTTTTTAAAACCCATATTTCTCAATTTATATAAAGAAACTCTTGTTTTTGGGTATTTTTTCACTTTGCTCACTTTGAGTTTCAAATTGTTTCCGGGGTTTCAATTTATCTATCTTCTTTGACTTTTTAAAAACACCCCATATCATCAAGCTTTTTTATGACGAGATTAAATTTCAAGGTTCTTCACTTTTTTTCATCTTTTCCCAAAGACCCTATATAATACCGGTTGCACAGGGGTTGCATGGTTGTCTGTGACCTCATTTTTAAAAAGCTTACAGCCCCCCTCCATGCTGTTTCTTTTTCGTGTTAGAACGATTAACCTTGTGTAACCCCAACTTTTTGGGTTCTGTTTTTTTTCCCTTTGGGCGTCCACCATTTTAAACTTTTGAATTTTTTGACTTATTTTCTTTTCTTCCGCTGTCAGGGCCTAATTTGAAAAAGGGTTTGACAATATTTTCACTGAAAATTTGCTATCGATGAGCTGGATGATGCGGTTTCTCTTTTTTTGGTTTTATCTTCTTCATGGTGCTAAAACCAGTGATCTTTCGTTTGGGGAAATTCAGCCAAAAAACAAAACCTGAGCTATTGGGGAAATGTGAAAAAACAGGTTTGTAATTTGTAGTTTTCAAAGAAAAAAAGATTCCCCCAAACCCCAAGGAAAAAAAACGGGAAAACCTTTCCCTTTAAACAGGAAAATAAATTTCTGCGGAAACAAAGGGCTTTTGTTCTATATTTTTAGGTAAAAATTTAAAGTATGAGAAAACCCAAGTTTTTTTGTTTTTATAAAAGGGAGGGAATAAAAGGGTTTAACTGGAAAATAAAAATTTAAAAACCCCTTATTGGGCAGGGTTAAAAACAAGGGATTAATCCCCAGTTTGGTGCGGGTGCCCCCTTTCGGGGACCCACACCTATCTAGAGAAAAAGCCCCAAAACTTCTCCATTTTGAACAGAGAGGTGGTCAGGAGCCTCCCATTAAAAACCTTGGTCTCTCCGAGTATAGCTGAGTGACCCACATTTTGTGAATATTAGTTCACAAAACACTCATCCAGACCTAAATGATATATGTCCAAAAACCTTACCAGACAATCCAGGGGCCCATTAGCTTTTTGGATCTGTGTCTCTTTTGGAAGACGGATTATGGAACACCACTATACATCACTGACAACAGGGTTGGTTTGAAACTGGTCTCAGACAGCTTTATTCCCCACACTTGGAAAACAGGTCAGTTTTCAAAAATTTTTAAAAAAGGGCATAAACCCTAAGTTTTCTGGCCACAAAAATTGAACACATACTATAAAGTACTAAGTGTGGCCTGAGCCTACTGCCCAGCACCAAAACCCCCAGTGGGCATTTTGTCCAGAAATCCTCTGGTTATGGCTTCCTTAGGTCTGTAACACTTGCTCTTCTCTAGCTCAGCAACCCCCCTGTTAAATGAGCTCCTTTTTTTTAAACAAAGAACTTTCCGAGGTATAACCTAATCAGCCTATAAAAAACTTTTGGGGCCCTTGTCCCCAAATTTCCAATTTTTCAGGAAAATTCAGAGGGCCACTTAAGGGCTTTTTTAACCTTCCTTAAATCCCCAAAAACCTGTCCTGGAACGCGGAAGGGGCCAAACCCATTAAATTGCTATAGCCTTTTGGGGAAAATGCCAACCCTTTTTTATATTGCATAGCAACTGCCCTTTGCAGCTATTCCCAGGGGTCAGTAACCTAGAGTCACGGGAAGGGCAAATGTATGTTGGGTTTTTTACCCCACAAAGTGGTGCCCCTGCAGTCTAGTGGCAGAAACATGTAACCGCCTGTAGTCGCTCTGCCGCAATATACAAATGTATATATATACATATATATATATTTTTAAAATTTTAATATATATATTACCAAATATAAAAAAAAATTGGAAAAAAAACCCCGGCACTCCAAGATAGATTAAAGCAAAAAGGTATTTTTATTCCCCCATGTAAAAAAAGAATGAAGTTTCGGGCTCCCCCCACGGGGAGCCTTTGTCAACCCAAGGTCTAAAAGTGAAACATAGGTTATTTATAGTACAAACAATTAAGGCCGTTTTTCCAAAAACGGTTTTAAACCCGACTGATTTGTGAGCCGTATTAAAGCTCCAAGAATTTCCCCCGTGAATAAAAAAGGGGGGGACGGGGGCGGGGGGGGGGGCGCGGCGGGGGGGGCCGCTCCCGGGGCCCCCTAGACAATTTTCATTGTTTTACGGGCCCCCCGTCCAAGCCGGGAAATAATGTGCATGTCCTTCTCCCCCCCCGGGGAATTTGTGAGCAGGGAGGAGGACGGAATCCACTTTTTCTCTATGAGAGCAGTGGATTTTCCTAATGGGCAGGGCGGATTGGAGCCCTTTCTGAAGCGCAAAAACCGGCGCGGGTACGGGGCCCCAATTCCTGGCCCAAATTTCAAAAAAACCCCCTTGGGGAACAAAGGCCCTTTTTCCCCAATAGGGTAAATAAAAAATTTTAGTTTCAATGTGTAAAACAAGTATTTTACATCAATACATTAGTTTGTATCCGTGATCAAAATGCAGGTGCATATAATTAAAAAGGATCTTTAAACTCTAACAATGTAAAGAATTTTCCCGTAAGCAAACCCAAAAAACATTAAATTTTACAGTACCCAAAAAGGCGGGGAACATTAAACAAACTTAAAATGGTAGGATCGCCAGGTCCCAGGCCTCGGCGGGCCTAGAGAGTAAAATGCGCATGACAAAAGCAAATTCATTGGGTTGAATAGGTTATATAGGAAAAAACCCCGTAAACACAAGCTCCAGCGCTATGTCGCGCATGCTCAGGGTTTTTTGTTGGGGTTCAACAAGGGCTTATAGGAAATGGAGCAAATAGGGGGAGAAATCAAAAAAGCAGGAGAAAAAACAAAAAAAAATGGTAATAAAAAGGGGAAAGGGGTGTGCAGCAAAACCATCCCCAAAAGGGAGAGAGAGCTACACCACCCATGGGCACAGGGGCGAACAACGGCCACAAAAAGTGGGGCGGTTCCCCCAGGGATTCCAAATTTCTTTAAACCAAAAAGATGGCGCCTTTCCCGCACCAAATTAATTTTCAACTTGGGATATATTTCCCCCTGTTTACAACAATAAAAAATATTAGTAAAAGATCGGATACTTTTTTACATATAAAATTTTTGTAGATCCAAGGCCGTACTCCAAACCCCCCTAATTAAAAAAAGTAAAACCCGTGACAAAAAAAGATGAATTTTTACGTAGCATGAGGGGATGATAAAGGGAAAGGGTCCCATGAGTATGTTGTCCCCAAACCTTTCCCTTTTTATCCTCAGAAATAAACTAAAGATGAAAAACAAACCCAAAAATTTAAATAAAGTACAAATATTTTAAAAAAAAATAATTTAAAATACATAAAAATAACAAAAACCAAAGTACACTGTGAAGCGGGGGGGGGGGACAAATTTTAATTTTGAATAAGATGAAAGGGACGGCGTATCTTTAAATTTTGTGAAATGAAGAAGTTACATTTTGACCCCCCGGTTTAAGTGTTTTTAAAACCCAAAAAATCCACCCCTTTGTTCCCCGTTTTTCAATTGAGTTAATTTTACGCCCCCCCCTTTTTCGGGAAGGGGACATTTATTTCCCCCAATCATAAATTTCAAAAACTAGTTCTGTTGTCCGCTTCAAAAAAAAAGTTTAGAGACAGGTAAATTTCCCGACTTTTTTTTTTTTTACTAAGTCGGGGATTGTTTAAACGGCTGAATATACTTTTGGGCCTTTGCCTACAAAAGAGAAATGAACATGGGGCAAACCCAAAAAACATAGATTACCCCGTCTGCATTTCAAATTAAAAAAAACTTAATTTTTTATTCAAAAATGTGTCTGTTTGGTGGGTTTTAAAATTGCTGCCCCTTTTTGCTTTTAGGTGGGAGGGTTTGGGCACAATTCAGGCCCTGGAAAATCCCCTATCTGGGAATACCTGTAAAAGTTGATGAGAGGGTTCTATTCAAAAGGGAACCCTTGGCTTGACCAATTTTTCTCGTTGGTTAAAGGGGGTCTACCCATAAGCAATTTAAAGGGAAAAGGGTTTTAAAATCCGCAAATTTTGGGGGTAAAAGTTCTGTTTAAAATTTGGGCCAAATTTCCTGATAATTTTTATTTTTCCTTATTGCTAACTCCCCTGGGATCTAGGAAAACCCAAAAGGGGAAAAAGGGTTTTAATTTGAAACCCATTTTTTGGTTTAAGGGAAAATTTTTGCACGGTTTAAAAAAAACGAAAAATTTTGGACAAAGAGTTCAAAAGATTAAGGGGGGTTTTCCCCCATCTCTGAAATTGTTTTCATCATTTCCTTACATGATTATTTAAAATTTAAAATTATATATATATTTATTTTTAAAAAAAATATTATTATATATTTTATATATTTATATATATATATTATATATTTATATATATAGTGTTTACGATCCTTTTCACATTTTTTGCCCCCATCTTGACCAGGGTTTGGGGTTTTTTGCTCCCCAGGGCCCCCCGTCTTTTGGGAAAGGGGGAATTGGCACAAATGACAAAGACTTCTTTCTTTTGGCCCCAGCCTGTTAATTTTGGCACAGGTTTAAAGCATTCGAAATTTAACAAACCCGAAACCCCCTACCCCCTTTGGGCCAACAAACCCTTAAACATTAAAATATTTTTTTAAGCCTTTTTGTGGGTTTCACCTTGCCCACCTGCTTTTAAAAGGAAATTCCCCATAAATTTTTCCGAATAGAAGTGGATGGGGGTTTTTTGGTGATGGCCCATTTTCCCAAACTTTGATTTGGGTTATCCTTTAAAGGGCCACTTTGCAACCAGTTTGGGCATTTGCTTCGGGTTTCATGTCCTTTTTAAAAAGGCCCTTTATTTCCCACCCAAAGGGCTTTAATTTTTCCTTTTTGGCTTTTGGGAGATTTTCTTCAGTATTCCCAAAAAAAATTTTTTTTTCCCTCTTGATGCCATCAAATTTTTAAAAAGTGCACCAGTCCCCCCCGCACAAACAACCCCCCTTTATCATGATGTGCCCCCCTTTGTGTTTCACAGTCGGGATGGTGTTTTTTGGGTTTTCCAGGCTTTTTTCCTTTTTCCTAAAAAACATAATGAGGGTTTCCATTTTTATTTCGTCAACCACGGGGCCCCTTTTTCTCCAAAAAATGTAGGCCTTTGTTCCTATGTGCATTCAAAAAACAAAAATTTGGCTTTTATATGTTTTTTTTTTTTTGGGAGTAAGGGGCTTTTTCCCCTGGCAGAGTTGGCCCTTTTTATTCCCATGTGAATACTTACTTGTTTCACTGGGGAAAAATTTGACCAAAAAAACCAGCTTCCCCCCGAATCTTCAAAAGGGTCTGTTGCTTTATTTTCTTGGGTTGTTTTATACAAAATTGTGGGGCCCAAAGCCCCGTTATCTCTAAAGGCCAAAACACGTCCCCTTTCCCTTTAGGGGTATGTTGGCGGGGGAATTTCCATCGTTTTTTTGTTTTTGCATATTATTTTTTTGAAACAGAAAAAACAAACCCACCCTCGCTATCGGGAAATTGCCCCCGGATGACCAACTAGTGCAATTTCCAAAAATTCTAAATTCCTGATTTTATTGGCTGATTTTTTTAAAAATTTTTCCCTGGTTACACACAAAGCATGTGTTTCGGGGGAGTAAAAGTCTGATCTATTAAAATATAGGATAATTTATCCTGTATGCAAAAAAACCCCCGTAGAAAAAAAAAAACCTAAACCAAAATTTGGAATAAATTTAACCCCAACAAGTCCCATGATTCCAAACTGGTAGCAAAAAATGTTCATTCACCTGCAAAAAAAATGCCACCTACTAAGTCTGTAGGTGTTACTTTTAAAAAAGATTTGGTTTTAGAAAATTTGGGTGTCCCCGGGGGGGGGGAAATTACGGGACCAAACCATAACGAAACCGTACATTTTTGGTATTGCCCCTTTGTGTCAAACTGTGGAAACAGATAACCATTTGGGGTTTTTTACTAAAGAATTTTAACCTATAAAAAAAAAACACCCGCAAACAGGTGCAAGTACGTTTTTTTTTTTACCACTTAAAAAATTTTTTGCGGTTTCCCATATATCCTATGGTACAATGATGACACCAGAAAACAACTTGTCCCCCAAAAAAAAAACCCCATATGTCATGCAAAGGTGAAAAAATAAAAAATTATGGTTTTGGGGGAAAAGGGGAGGAGGGGAAAAAGAAGAGCCACCTTATTTTACCATAGGGCTAAAGAAAATTAATCCCCTAAATATTGGGCATTTTGAATCAAACACCTGTTGGAATTTTTCCATTTGCTCCTTTTTAAGAACACAAAGTTGGGCGGTATATTTAAAAATTAAAAAATGGCTTATTTAGTTCATTTAAAAAAAAATTTTAAGAAATTTTTTGTTCATCCCCGAAATTTTTTAGCCAATAGCTAAATATCCCTAACTTTTTGTGCATAGAGTATATATTGCAAGTAATGGACAGCTTTTATCTTATTGAATATAAATAAACCCTTAAACGGATTTCGTGAAGCAAATAAATGTTAGAAGATGACATCAAATTCTTGAGACCCCATAATCACAATCTGCAGTCATTGTTTGCTGTGCTTTAGAAATAAAAGAACAAGCTCATTCAGCTGCAACATTCTGATTCATGTCCCTTCAGGTTTTTTTCTTCTTTTTCCCTAAAGGTCATGTTGACTGTCCTGTCAATAATGAAAATATTTTTCCCACAAAAAAAGTACAAATTTGATTATGTCTTGGAGAAAATACCCAACCCTGCTGCGGTAATAAAATTACTTTTCCATCATTTTGTATTTCAATGCCATCATTGATGTGTGTATTATAGGCTTCCTCAATTAATCCAAGATGCTATAAAAGTTAATGATAGAATTATTGGTGACCTAAAACACTACATTAATCAGAGCATAATTTTTAGAATTGTGGGCTGAATTTGGGGGACTGTGTATCGGGGGGGAAAACTAGAATTTATAGGGTTTCCATACAAAAAAAAAAGGGCCCCAACCACCTAATAAAGGGGAAACCCAAAAAATAAGTGGTTAATTTTAAAGGGTTTTTTCCCCCCTTTTAAAATTGACTGAATCCCAAAAATGGTTTTTTTAATCATTTTCTAAATATAAGTCATTAAAAAGTGAAACCTGTAGAGCTCACCGACTAATGCCCTTTAATTTTCCTCATTTTACATTTTAAAAATGACCCGGAGCTGCAGGAGTTGATCTGGCATGCTGTGTTGTTTGCACTTCTTATCTGATGCAGGGAAATGAACAGCTTTTAAAACTGGGAGAAAGTCCTGGTTTTTGATAGAGAAGCAGGTAATTTTTGAGAAACATGCAGACGCCCCGGGGTCCTCCACCCCTCTCCCTCTCTCACTTTTAAAGGGAATAAAAAAAGGCTGCCCTGCGACTTATCTTCTCTCCTGGCAAAAAAGGGGGGGAGGAATAAAACGCATATAGCCAAAATACAGTTCTCCTCTGTGATAGCAAAACAATTTTTGCCAACTACAAAAGAGTATCAGAACAGGGGAGGGGGGATGTTTGACTACAAGGAGGTACTTTTTTTTTAAACACAGAAACAAAAATTTTTCCCCGGGGGCGAAAACACATACCCCGCTTTTTTACCCTTCCCCCCACCCCGGCACGGGGAAAAAACCAGGGGGACGAGAGAACACCTTTTCCTCGTCCAGAACCCTAACGGCTGCCACCATTTCTGTTTAGTTATAAACCGGTCCGGACCAAATCTTATAACAAGGGCCGAAAAAACCTTGGGGTAGCAAAAATAAGGGAACCGGTATTAGGGTGTGAGGCCCTTGATCAAGACAGACTACTCAATTTAAAGTTTATAGATTTAATTACCTTGGGGGCAAACAACAATAGTATATACACAGGGATAACTTTAAAAGGGGTACAGACAGATGAAATACAGTTTTGGTACAGACAAAACGGGTTAGAATAAACTTTACCGTTTTGCTTCGGCCCGGGCCGCAGGGGAGGCAGTGTGGCCGGCGCTGAGTGTGAGCCCGGGGACCTGCCCCCACCCCCTCCCCCTTGGGATCAAACGGGAAAGAGCCATTTCTGGCCCCTATTAATCTGCGGGGGGCAGCCCACTGGGGCAGCCCCTAAACACCCCGGGAGGGGCCATACTCCTCCCACTAGTCATGCATTTTGATGTAAAACCAAAAATACTATAAACCCAGGGCATTGCACAAACCGCCCCGGTGGTCCCATCCAACCATGGGGGGTTTTCCTGCACCGGGTTTCAAAAAACTCCTTATCTTCTGGCCCCGTAGGCCGGGGTTTCGGGAATCTCCCCCCCTGGCGTCCGGAAAACCGGGAAAGGGCGGTGCGTGGGGGAGCCCCAAAATTTTTGGATATGAACCCCCCCCCAAACCTTTGAGGGGGATGCCTATGAATCGATATACAAATCGGAGATACCCGACTGGTTATTTTTTCTGGGGTTTTTTGAAGCGGACTGGCATTTTTTTAGGGTAAGGTTTAAAGGCTTTCAGGGGTTGCCCCCCCCCTGCTGGGCGACTTCCTATAAAAGGCTCTAACTGGCTTCGTTACTGTAATTGAGCTTGTCGTGGTGGGGAACAATAAAGTGAATTCTACCACATCCCTTTTTTAAAGGGAACTCACTTCTTGGCAAAACCCCTTTTTGTAGAGTAATGCTAAAATGACACAGAACCCCCCATAGTAGTCCGGGGAGCAACAGCTACAACCAAAATTCTTACAAAAATTTTTTTCTTCTTTTTAAACCCGAATGGGCCCTCTTGGGTCCATACAGCTGCTACAGTATGTCTGCTATGGCTATAGTGATGCCCATGTAAGGTATATAACACAGTGGTCTACAGGACCTTATGGCTCTGCCACGGTCTATGTCAGAATATGCTGGCTACATCCTTGTATTTTACCACTGTCATATAAAATGAGACTCATTTTATACTAAATAAATGCCTAGAACTCAACTGACATCTTCTTATTTCCAAATCCCAGAATCTTGCTTTAACCCCTTAAAGGGGTTTTTGCCCTGAAGTGAGTTCATTTTCCTATTAATCTATCAGGAGGACTATAAACAAAGCACAACAGCCTCACAGACTAAGGGAGGGGGCCTGACAAAACTCTGAGGAAGCAGGGAGTGTTTTGCAATTTTACCCCAAATAAAAATTAGAACCAGTGGTTTCCTATACAAAAAAAACAACACTTTCCCCCCATAGCCCCTTTCCAAAGCTCCTGAGAATAACGAGGAAGCGGGGAGCTTTTTTCGATTTTGTACTCCAAAAAAAAAACCCATTAGAACCAGTATTTCTATACAAAAGAAAACAACACCCTTTTCTCCACAATCCCTTAAAACTAAAGCCCCATTTTTCCCCTGCCCCATCAGATAAAAGTGAGAAAAATTTGCAAGCTCCCAATCACTCCTCACGCGGGAGCGGGTCATGGCTAATGCAAATTTTTAAGGTAAACTAGGGCTTGTAAAAAAAAGCGGGAAAAAGCTCTCCGGGGGGGCTTCACTTTTGTAATCACATATTTTTTTAAAAAGTGTTTTAAAAAAAAACCCAAATTTTGGAGGACCCCAACGTAAACATTTACATCGTGGAAACCCCCCTTTTTAAGTACACACAAATTTTAAAAACCCCTCCTGCCCAATTCCCCTTTTTTTTAAAATCTAAGGGGTGTCCCTTCAGTAAAATAACTTTTTTGATATTTTTTTTACCATCCAGGGAAAATTCCGAAATTTTTTCCCTCATAAACACATTGGGGTTTACCCCAAAATTTTGGGGTCCAAACAGCCCCTTGTTTGGGGGGTTAAAAGTAAAAAAACCCCATAAAAAATGTGAAAATTTTCCCATTTTTCAAAAAAAAAATTTCTGTGTGTAAAATTTTTGGGTGCACTCAAAAATTTTATAACTACATCACCATTGTCTACTGAAAGGGGTTGGCATAATTTTTAATTTTTTTATGACATTAATGGGCTTAAAAAATTAAGGTAAATTTTTCACATTTAGAAAAAGTTTCAACATTGATTTTTTTTAAAAAACCATCCATTTTGGGACGTAAACTTTGTTTGGGGCCTGAAAGGGTTGGGTTTCCCCCCAAAATGACTCCATCTCAGAACAAACATCCCTTAAAAAAACAAAACATCATTTAGGAAGTTTATTAACCCATTAGGTGTTTCATAGAAATTAAGGCAAAGTGGAGGTGAAATTTAAAAATTTCACTTATTTTCAGATTTAAAATTTTTATTCATTATTCACTGGAACATGGTAGATGTGATCAGGGAAATGCAACTTAATATCAATTCCCCAAAATCTGCGTTTTTTTGAGATATCCCATATGTGGCCCTAGTGCGCAATGTGGCTCAACTACAAGCCTCAGAATAGGAGCAGCGCTTACTGGACTTTTGGGTTTCATTTTCATTATGATTTTCTTTAGGCGCCATTCCTGGTGTGCAGACACTCTAAGGCACTAAAACTTAATTAACACCCCTAAAAAGACCCCATATTGGAAACTACACCCCTTAAGGAAAATATCCACGGGTGTAGTATATCGACCCCACAATTTTTTTCACAGATTGTTTTAGCGTTAGGCTGTAAAAATGAAAAAAGAAAATTTTCAAACAATCTGCAATTTTTGCTGAAAATGTTTCATTTATACAAGAAATCCTGGAAAAAAGTACCCCAAAATTTGTTACACAATTTCTTTCAAATTCGGCAATACCCTACATGTTGGTGCAAGCTGGTGATTGGGAACATGCCAGGGCATACAAGGGAGGGAGCACTATTTGGCTTTTGAAACGCAGATTTTGGTGAGTGCCATTCTGCATTTGAAAAGCCCCCAAAGTACGAGAACAGGTGAAACCTTCCAAAAGTCACCCCATTTTGGATTCAACACCCCTCATCGAGCTCATCTATGGGTGTATTATGCATTTTTATTTTTTTAAATTTTACAGCGTTTGCCGTGCAGGATAAATGACATGATAACTTAACTATTTGGGTCGGTACAATTACAATAATATACATTTTTAATTTTTATGTTTTATTACTTTTACACAATAGAAATGCGTTAATAAATAAAATTGTGTTTTTATGTCGTCATAGGCTGACAGCCATAACTTTTTCATTTTTCTGTACATTGAGCTGATTAAGGGCTTTTTTATTTTTCCCATTATGGGGTTCATATGACACTTTCATCGCTTTTTATCAAGGTTTTTGTGAGGCTTTTTGAACAAAGTACAGCAATTCTGGTAGTGTTTTTTATTTTTTACAGCGGTCACCGTGCGGTATAAATGACAAGCTAGCTTTACTCAGCTGGTCGATACGATTACAGCAATACCCAACTTGTATATTTTTGCTGTGTTTAACTGCTTTTACACAATAAACATACTTTTATCCAAAAATGAAAACATGTTTTTTCATTGCCATAGTCTGAGATCCATAAATTTTTTATTTTTTTGTATATAGAGCTGTGTATGGGCTTGTTTTTTGTGAGATGAGTTGACATTTTTATTGATACCATTTTTTGGGGGGTAGGGTTTTTAAATTTTTTTTTGGGAAGTCAGGGTGAAGAACATACTGCAATCCTAGTAGTGTTTTTTATTTTTTTTTTAACAGTGCTCACCATGCAGTATAGGTGACAAGTTAGTTTTACTCTGTCGTTGATACAATTACAGCAACACCCAATTAATATAGTTTTTGTATGCTAAAGTGCTTTAAAAAATGTTTTTTCATATACAGAGTAAGGACTTTTTTGTGGGATGAACTGATGTTTTGATTGGAATCACTTTGGCATTCATATGAGTTTTTGATTGCTTTTTATTCCATTTTATGTGCTGTGGAAAAAATGAATGGGATTTTTTATGGCGTTCACCGTGCGGGTTAAATAATGTGACAGACTTATAGGGTAGGTAGTTACGCATGCGACAATATCAAATATGCGTACTTTATTCTTCATATTTTTGGGGGCGATTGGCATTTGTAAAGAGGAAAAGAGCAGTGTACGTGTTTTTATTTTATTTTTTGTGTTTTTTGTAACTTTTTTTTACTGTTTCACTTTTATTTACTTTTACCTGTAGGAGACTTGTAACTGATCTTCAGAATCTAGATATGCTGACACACACTAGAATGCGGTACTAGAGTTTTGACCTGAAACTTTGTCAATTTTAGTATAACTAACTTGAACTAGACATATACAAATAATGAACAATTCCATATATTGCGTTGGATTACAATATATCATAATAATATTTTTGCAGGTCTTTATCAAAATTTTGTATACCAATGACCTGTAAATATTTACCAACGCAATTATACCGCTTACAGAAAACATATTTATAAATGCCTCTTGATTGTCTCTTGATTCCTAGTGTATTATATTTAGGCCAAAGGCAGATGGAAACACACATGTAAATAATGTATTAATATTTATGCCACTGCATTATAAAAACATGCTTTGCATACATTTTTTTGCATAGTGGTAGCTATTCTGTTTCATACAAGAAACACTTCTTATGCAAAACTAATTGCAATGAGTTTATTCATGTACCTTTAAAGTTCCAGATCATTAAAAATTTGCATGAAATTGGAGCCCAGCTGGGCAAAAAAAAAAAAATAAATTAGAGAAACAGATACTTACCTACCTTACCTTATGTCTTATCTTTCCATGAACAAAAATTCACATTTACTGTTGAACAAAAAATCAACATGTATTAATATACTGTAGTGATTTCATCACAAACATCAGCATAAGTAGCCAGACTCTGAATTGCATAAAAAAATGCACTAGATCTTATTTTTATGGGATGTCTTATTTTCGGGGAAACAGGGTATGAGCTAAACTGTGCGTCTATAGCTATTTCTGCTGCAGCTGGATGGGACATGCACCCTTTTCTGTGATTCGCTGACTGACATTTTATTCAGCTTGTTGGGACATTTCCCCAGATGGGAAACGCCCTCTGTGCTGTGATTTGCTGCCTGCACACTCTGTGTTTACTCCTCTCTGAGCTGTGAGAAACAAGCTGCCTGAGATTGCTGTGTGTGTATAATTGAAGGCTCTCTCAGCTCCTCCTGGCTCTCCAGTGATAGTTCTATGTAAAGGATCTGGGCAGTTACTGAGTATGGCTGCTAGATTCACTCTCCCCTCATATAACACAGCCTTATACTCTGTGCTTCTCCCCATATAGCAGCCTTATACAGTATTCTCTACCTCCTGCCTGATAACAAAGCGGTAGGAGGGGGGCAGAGAGCATTCTTGCTTCATCTTCATCACTTGCTTCATCAGTTCAGGCTGTGTGTATAACTGCTAGATTTACTCTCCCCTCATATAACACATCTTATACTCTGTGCTCCCCCCACATAACAGCCTTATACAGTCTGATTTATCTCCTGCCTGATTACAGTGGGGGATGAGAGGGGGAGGAAGAGACCATTCCTCACACTTGCTTTATCAGTTCAGTCTGTGTGCATAACTGCTTACACTAATGTAGAGGTACTGGTTATAAGGATCTCTTGCAGCCTGAGAGGGAGCTGAGAGCTCTGCAGCCATGAGACGCATAGTAGGAAGTCTGCAAAACTGACATCCTCTCCCTTCCCCTGCTAACACAGAATGATGATGTCACAACTCTTCAGTGAGGGGAGACTTGTCTTTTGGGAGGAGAGAAACGCCTACTGAGAGGAGAGACCCACCACTGTATTTGAAACTGAAACAGATAGGATCCACTTGAAAAGCTCTCATTCCATTGTAAGTAAATGGAGGGAGAACCTTTTCCGTGTTGGAACAAGAAGCCGGAAGTAAAGAGGATGGGATCACCAGGGAGCAGAAGCGGTGAGGGACAGCTAGGTAAACATCACTTTTTTTTTCTTTATTTGTTCACCGCAGACAGGCTTAGACTGGCCCACATGGGAAAAGTGGAAACCCACGGTGGGGCCCTGTGCCTGGCAGACCTGGAGTTTCCTTTTAGACATCATATACATCCTTGGGAGAGGCATAGAAAAAGAAATGAAAAGAAAGAGGCAGAGTATAAGATGCATATACAGTTGTTTCTTTTTTTTTTTTTTCTATTTTTTTTTTTTTTTTTTTTTTTTTTTTTTTTTTTTTTTTTTATTTATTTTACTGCAGGTTGGGTCCCCAGAATCAACTCAGCCAGTGGGCCCTCAGAATGAAATTCCACTGGTGATTCCTAGACTCCCCAATCTGACGCTGCGGGTCTAACCTCTGGGCCCCCAAAAGTCCTGGTACAGAACAGAGTCACTCTGTTAGAAATGGAAGTTTATGGAAGTTCCAAGTACAATTGAGCGGTTTAGCTTTAATAGATATGCCATCAAAGTGCAAGATTGGAACACCTCTTCTTTTAATTTCTAAAAACCTGTAAAATAAAACCTAACCCCAACTAAGAGTACTTTCACACGGAGCAATTTTTGGTGCATTTTTGATGCGTTTTTGTGCTGAAAGGCACAGCAATTAATACTGCACAAAAATGCATCCAAAAATGCACCAAAAAAAGCTCCTTGTGAATGTACCCTAAGGTTATGTTCACACGGCTTATTGCAGTGCGTATACAAATACGCTTTGTGTTTTGGAACCACGCGCTGATTAGCACGTAATTACAAAGCACGGGTGGGGGGGCGCTAACAATTGACATGTCAATTTTCCCACCGCGTATACAATATGATCTTATTGTACGTGCGGAGAGACAACGCGTAATCCGTAGCTCTCTTTGAGAGCTATGAATTACTGTAATTGCGGCGCGCATTTCACCGCATATAAAGTGCAATGCACGGCGAAATGCGCGATGAAATACGTAGCTAAATAAGCTGTGTGAACCTACCCTTAGTTCTTAGTGTTGTTTTATTGCCCACTGCTCTAAATGAAAAGTAGCCAAAACGGATTGCTTGGTGATTTAAGCTCCAAAACCTGCAAGATTCTGATTGCATTTCACTCATCTAAAAGAGAAAAATTAAGAACAGAAAATGCTTCTAATATAGTATATTTAAATACAGGAATCACAGAAGACAGAGGCTACAAATTACAAACTCACTTCTTTTGAGCTGTGCACAACTCTAGAAGGATATTGCTGCACTGAAATGGGGCATATCAACCTAACCCTCAATCAATCTGAGGGCAAGAAATAACAGTCTGTGTATGGAGGCTGAAACTTGTAGGGTGACTGATCTTGGCACTTTCCCAATAAAGAAGATCATCCATAATGAAAATACATCTGTAATGGATCAATGTAGTAGACACATATACACAGTGAGAAAACTGAGGAGCATTACATGCCATCATTGTTACAGATGAATGTTGGCTTTGAAGATGCATTAGGGCGAACAGACACGTTACAGTGGAGCAGTTCACCACCAAAATGAACCAGGGGGTTACTAGACATACAGTATGAAAAAAACAGAAACATGGCCATACTCACTGCTAGAAAAGCTGAGATGAGACTGAACACAGCACAGAGGCAGCACACGCCCCCATGCTATTAAAGGAAAAATACCCAGGTGCAGATGATTGGTGGTAACCCATACATCTCTCCACTAAGTGGGACAGAAAGCTGCACCTTAAATTGACATCTATTCAACATAGCATGCAAAAAGCAAAAAAGCCACAGTACCATACGTTGGGAGAATCTACCAGATGCAAAAATACACGTAGACGCCCGCTCGCACACCTTTCCATGCAGTAAGGGGGAGCGGCTGCTGGTATTTTCTACTTGCATTCCGTCCCCAGTACTGTGTGGGCAAAAATACTATTTTAAATACTGGAAAAAACATCAAATATGAGGTATTGGTTACATAATGGTCCATTATATTGTATGCCTGCAAGCCCCTGCACGGCTCTCTTCATTTATTGCAGAGTCCTACACTCCCTTAAAATCACAAAATATACAGAAAAAGGGAAAAATTACTCAAAGAAAAAACCGAAAACATGGCCATACTCACTGCTAGAAAAGCTGAGATGAGATGAAACAGCACAGAGGCAGCACACGCCCCCATGCTATTAAATATAAAACTACCAGGTGCAGCTGAAGGTGGTAAACCATACATCTCTCCACTCAGTGTACAGAAAGCTGCACTCTTAAATTGACAGCTATTTCACATAGCTGCAAAAAGCAAAATAGCCACAGTACCATCGTTGGGAGACTCTACAGATGCAAAAATACCAGTTAAGACAGCGCTCGAACACCTTCCAGCATGAGGGGGGTTGCTGCTGGTATGCTACTTGCATTCCAGTCCCCAGTAATGTGGGCAAAAAAACTTATTTTCCATACTGGAAAACATCAAAACTATGAGGTATTGGTAACATATTGGCCATTATTTTGTATGCCTGCAAGCCCCTTCACGGCTCCTCATTTATTTGCAGGTCCTACACTCCCTTAAAATCACAAAATATACAGAAAAAGGGGAAAAATTACTCAAAGAAAAAACCAGAAACATGGCCATACTCACTGCTATGTGAATAGATGTCAATTTAAGGTGCAGCTTTCTGTCCACCTAGTGGAGAGATGTATGGGTTACCCAACCTCGCTGCACCTGGGTATTTTTACTTTAATAGCATGGGGGCGTGTGCTGCCTCTGTGCTGTGTTCAGTCTCATCTCAGCTTTTCTAGCAGTGAGTATGGCCATGTTTCTGGTTTAGACATACAGTATCTCATATAAGTGATTACACCCCTCATATTTTTGTAAATATCGTATTATATCTTTTCATGGTACAACACTGAATATATGACACTTTGATAAAAGGTAAAGTAGTCAGTGTACAGCTTGTATAACTCAACACACAGCCATCAATATCTAAACCGCTGGCTTTAAAACTGGCCTTATTCAGCTTTATTCATCAGCACAGTTTTACAGTACAGTACACAAAAAACAGCATAAACAAAACCCTCAGCCGCCTAACCATTAAAGGGGATGTATTTCTTCTTCTGTTCATCTGTTTAATTGTGCTCTCAGCTTCTCAGCTCTACAAATTCAGGGGCGCTTCTTCCCCTCCCAGCTCGGTGTTTCTTAACTGATGACATCATCCCCCCTTCACTGTTCATGCTCGCTCCCAAGGCTTCCCCCTTGACAATGTTCTATGAACTCTCTCCTCTCATAGCTGGAGGTTTTTCACAATTGAATCCAGTCTTCTACAAACTCATGCTGAGCTGATCTCCCCACCCACCCCCCACCCTATACTTGTTTAACATGCAGGAGATTAAAGGGTTGTCTCACCTACTTTGATTCTCCTGACCTCAGTCCTGTTTTCTTTGGTTTCAATTTTGATTTCAGGGTTGTTTACATGCTTTACTAGGATGCAGTAGAAGCAGGTCTGTAGCTATAGCAAACAGTGCTGGCAGCCGAATCATGACGAGGTAACAGGTCTGGTAGCTATCGTTGACCTGAGGAGGCTGATTGCAGCCCATACAAGAGGAGATATTCGGAAATAGGTAGGACACTGTTAATGGGTATCATAATTTACAAAGTGACTTGTTTTTGCAAGATCCTTTAAACATAAAAAAGCCATACTCTGTGTGAGACAACCCTTTAAGGCATCTTGACCAATTCTGCTGTTTTGATTGTAGAAGCCCTGCAGTATTTATGGTTTCTTATGGCTGTTGCAGTGTGAAAATTGTGGCAGTCTTTACTTGAGTGAGAGGACTGCCTATGCTCCGTCTATGTTTGCATTAGGCTCCGGGCACAATTGTACTGTTTTCTTATAGTAGAAGCAGGTGCAGTGCTCTGTGTTTCTGCTAGCTGTGCAAAGTGAAATTGTGACGGTCCCTTACTATGAGTGAGAGAGACAGGAATGCACGCTCCTGTGAATACGACCGGGGGCCAGACATAATGTAAAATTAGTTAGAGCGTCAGCACTGACATGAAAGGAGGAGGAATCTGACCGGCACTGGGGAACTGTGTTTACAGAAACAGAATATAAGGGAGACTGTGAAAACAAGACAGCTTTGCTAATGACATCCAATTACAAAGTTGTTTCTTTTCACTGTACCCTTATTCTTGAAGACCATTTAATGAAATGATACAACCCCTTTCACTAAAGGCAGAATCCCTCTCTAACCGTGGTCTGGAACTTTCACCCAGCACCACAAAACACGACTCACTTTTACCAATCTCCTACTGGTTGTTCCGGCTTCCTTCAAGCCTCGAGTAAAAGAGCCCTCTCCTCAGCTCTGCTGGTTTCAGCCTTCATTGACTGGTGTAAAATAAGGTGTAACTCACGGTCAGTATATGATAATTAAAGATGCGCAAATTTCTCAAAATTCGGATCGCTCACTTCGCCGAATTTCCCGACAATAAATAACTTCGTTCCGATTACTTTGGACGAATCTCAGTTAACAAAATAGCTATTTCCAGGCTGCACAGAGCCTGCGGGGTGCTGTAGAACGTTGTGCCATGCTTAATTATGCTGAGGGAGCTTTTGGTTGGGCTTTGGTCTTTCATAAAATGTTGTGTTTTTGTATGACAAGCACAAGAATGCCCCCGCACGTAGAAACGCGTCACTATAAAAATTTCCCTGGGCACTTAAAGAGGGCAAACTGACCAAAAAACTGATGAGGGATGTAGCACTGATATAGTCATGCAGCGACAGCTGGAAAAAAACAGCTGAGGGCTCAGGTGGCAACAATCAGTGACAGAGTGTGGAGGTGACGGGGCAGCCACAGCAGCATGAGGTTCAGACAGTGGCACAAATGAACATTCTGGATGTAGCAAAAACAGGAGTAGGCCAAAGAGTGGCACAATGACACAGTGTGTAGGTCACGGCAGCAGCCACAGCAGCCAGCATGAGGTCAGACAGTGGCACAAATGACACAGTGTGTAGGTCACGCAGAAGCCACAGCAGCAGCATGAGGTCGAGTTCAGTGGCACAATTGACCAGTGTGTAGGTACGGATGCAGCAGGCATGAGGTCAGACAGTGCACAATGACATTTGGACGGTTGCCAAAACAGCAGTAGCCCACTGTGTGGAACAATGACAGAAGAGTGGTGGTGGACGGCGGCAGCAGCATGAGGTCAGACAGTGGCACAATCACATTCTGGAGGTGACAAAAATACAGGAGTAGGCCACAGAGTGGCACAAATGACAGTGAGTGGAGGTGACCGCGGCAGCCACATGAGGTCAGAAAGTGGCCAATGACATTCTGGAGGTGGCAAAAACAGGAGTAGGCCAAAGAGTGGCATAATGACAGGAGTGGTAGTTGACGGCGGCAGCAGCATGAGGTCAGAACAGTGCGCACAATGACATTCTGGGAGGTGGAAAACATCAGGATTAGGCAACAGTGTGGCACAATGACACAGTGTGGAGGTCACGGCAGCAGCACAGCAGCAGCATGAGGTAGACAGTGGACAATGACATTCTGGAGGTGGCAAAACAGGAGTATTATTATTAATATTATTATTATTTATTTTTACGCGCCATTGTTTGCCGGGCGCTGTACATTTAGTGGGGGTTACATACATTACATTAAGTTCAAACGAGTACAGTGATAAGGATAATGACAATTGGCCCGACAGAGGGAGAGAGGACCTACCGTGAGGGTTACAATCTACAAGGAGGGGAAAGAGGACAGGAGGTGAGGGGTAGGGCCATGACTGTGGAGGAGTAGTGACAGTTTTAGTGAAGGTTATAGCAGGCCTGAAGAAATGGGTTTTCAGGTTGCTTTGAGTGGGTGAAAGTGAGGAGTGTCTGATGTGTGGTGGAGGGAGATCAGAGTGTGGGTGAAAGCACGGGATGAAGTCTTGGAGAAGGTTGATGTGAGGAGCTGATAAGGGGAGAGCAGAGGAGAAGGTCCTGTGAGGAGCGGAGAGTGCGGTGGGGGGAGATATTTGGAAATTTGGGCAGGAGATGTATGGTGGGGAGAGGTCATGGAGAGCCTTGCTAGGTCATGGTTAGTAGCTTGAAATGGGATTTCGTGGGCAATGGGAAGCAGTGAAGGGGATTGGCAGGGGGAGACGGCTGAGGGAGTCGGAGGAGAGTGGTGATAGACGGCCAGCAGAGTTAAGGATGGATAGGAGGGGACGCGGGAGGGTGCTATTGGAGGCCAATGAGAAGGATGTTGCAGTAGTCTAGGCGGGAGGATGACAAGGGCAGGACCAGCTATTTTTGTAGTGTCATAGCCGAGGAATGAGCGGATGCGAGAGTGTTTTTCAGGTGGAGGCGGCGGGCAGAGGTGAGGGAATTTGGATGTGTGGTTTGAAAGATAAAGCAGAGTCTCGGATTTACCCCAAGACAGCGGACTGTGTGGGACCGGTGAAAGGTAGAGCGTTGACTGTCAATAGAGAGATCAGGGGAAGGGTAGAGTTGGATGGTGGAAAATGATGAGTTCTGTTTTCCACATTTAGTTTTAGGAGACGTGATGAGACGAAGGAGGAAATGGAGAAAGGACAGTCAGGGATCCGGGAGAGTAGAGAAGTGACATCTGGGCCAGAGCTGTAGAGTTGGGTATCATAGCATTCAGGTGGTATGAAGCCATGTGAGGCTATGAGCTGACCGAGGCCAAGGGTGGTAGATAGAGGAGAGTTGTGGGACCCAGGGACTGACACTTGGGGGGACACAACAGAGAGTGGCCGGGGGGATGAGGTGGAGCAAGAATGAGAGACGCTGAAAGGTCGATCAGTGAGGTACGAGGAGTTCCAGGAAAGAGCCAGTCGTGATGCCAAGTAAGGAGAGGATTTGTAGCAGGAGGGATGGGGTCGACAGTGTCAAGGCAGAGGACAAGTCCAAGAGGAGGAGCACAGTGTAGTGGCCATGAGGCTTTCAGCAGTTACTCGATCATTTGTGACTTTGGTTAGGGCAAGTTTCGGTAGAGTGGTGGGGTCGAAAACCAGATTGTAGTGGGTACAAGAAGAGAGTAGGAGGAGAGGTGCGAGGACAGCTGAAGATAGACGTGCTGACGCGAGGAGTTTGGGAAGGCAAAAGGGGAGCAGTGAGATGGGGCCACAGAGTGGCACAATGACAGAGAGGTGGAGGTGACGGCGGCAGCAGCATGAGGTCAGACAGTGGCAAAATGACATTATGGAGGTGGCAAAAACAGTGAGTATGCCACAGAGTGGCACACTGACTCAGTGTGTAGGTCACGGGCAGCAGCTACACAAACACAACACACCATGAGCTCAGAAGAGTGGCACACTGACATTCTGGAGGTGGCAAATACTGGAGTAGGCCACAGAGGTCGGCACAATGACAGAGAGGTGGAGGTGAGGCGGAGGAGCAACAGATGAGAGTCAGAGAGTGGCACATTGGACCATAGTGTAATGTCACGGCCACCAGCAAACAGCAGCAGCAGCATTGAGGTCATAAGTGGCACAATGACAGGAGTGTGGAGGAGGGGTGGCAATACCAGTCCCTGGTAAAGATGGTTGGTGGGCAGATGGAGAAACTGTCAGCAGATGTGTCGGCAATCAGGTGGGTGGCGGTAAATCAGAATAGTGGATGAGGCAGTAGTTTGAACCAGACTAATTTCTCACAGTTGGGGGCGGGGGCGATGAGGCGCATGGCTGATGTAAGTCTGACGGCCTAAGGCATTGGTGTGTTGGAAATCCTGGCCGATCCATGCCAGATTCATCTTGCAAACGGTCAGTCGTTTCCACATTTCCCGTGAACAGGGGTTCTTCCTTGGGGTACACGATTGGCCCGCCGCACTGAAACACCAGCTCTGATGCCACAACTACTGGCCCGGGCAGGACAGCTTCTCCACTACAACCTCGTGTCAAGGTTGCGGCCACACATACCGGTTTGGCTGCCAGTAGTCCCGCGGATCATCTAACTGGGGTGCAGGAGTGCTGTCAGTAGGGCCACCACTGTTGGTTCAGGGTCTGCTCCAGGTCCTGCTGTGCTGCTGGCGACTGCCCTCCTCACTAGCGGAGAAGAAGCTGCTCATCAGTGGACTCCAGACTTAGGTTGCTGCTGATGAAGCTGGTAAAGCTCCTACCCCCCACCTTACCAAGCAGCTGCGGCAGTAGATGGTGAGCACTGAGAACCCCCGGTCAGACGATGACGCACATCAGGCAACGGACATCTGACTACGGAGGATTTACTATAGTATTGGTCTTGTCCTCCCTCTCAATAGCTGGGAAAATAGGCTCAATAGGGTGGAGAGCCAGAAGTCATCCCTCTGCCCGGGATTCTGACTATTCGGCTGTCACTAGCCAGGAACAATCAGCATGCTGCGGGCCATCTGCACAAGTGACTCGAGGGGCTCTCTGCCTCCATCTCCACATGTATACTGCATGGTGCTTGAGGGTCATCTGCACTCTTCATCCTCATCTCCATCTTCCTCCTCAGCTGCTCCTTTCATGCTCTCCTCTCTTGTACCTGGGTAGAAAATCACTCATTTCACCAGACAATGCTTCTGCTCCAATGTCTCCTTCCTCCTCCTCCTCCATTCAGTCACCACCAGACTCATTTGGCCCGCGTATATGTAGTCGCCACGTCTCCAGTCCCCTGCCCAGACAGATTTTGCAGAATCTGTTCCCAGGACTGAAAGCAGTGGAATGGACGTTTTATTTATCCCGTTAGTCCCTGGCGACAGACAAATAACGGGGCCTCTCGACTGGCATCAACAAATGGCAGGTGTCACGCATGAACTGCCCACTGGCTGACATCAAAGTTACACAGGGGAGTACTCCTGTTCAGCCTGGATCATCAAAAAATCGTAAATGGCCTTTCTCTGTTCATTCAATAGGTCCAAAACATGTGCAGGAGGAATTACGGGTGGAAAAAACTAGCATGATCAAGAGTGTGTTGGGAGAGGCCCGTTCTGCCGCTGCAACTCGAGGGAGGGTGTTCCTGGCTTTGTCGGAATGAGATGAGTGATGCCAGTTTCCTGGCCATTTTTCGATTGTTCTGAAGATCGGTGGAGATTCATGAACCTTTTCACAACTAGATTGAACACGTGCGCGCATGCAGGGCGCATGGAGACCATTTCCTCCTCGGTGAGGGCGGACACCATGTTAATCCCATTGTCGTCACCTGGTTCGATTTGCAGTTGGAGCGGAGGAAGCCACACATCGATTTCTTGTGCATGACGCGGAGCAGAAAAACAAAAATTCCTCCCCTGTGTGAACTTCGTTCGCCGGAGGCAAGCCAGGAGTAGACTGCGTGACACTGGCTGTGCCCTACCAGTGGTATGATGGAGCAGTAATTGTGGAGGCTGAGATGGTGGTGGTGGTGGAAAAGGGAAGAGGAAGGCGGACATTGGAGCAGAGCCGCAGTTTGACAACGTGGAGGAGAAGCGACGTTCTCCTGTCCAAGTTGTTGGTGTGCTGGCCGGAAGCCATTCACCAGTGGGGCCGTAAAGGACATGTACTGGCCCAGACCGTAGTTCAGCTCCAGACGTCCGCGCTGCCGTGCACCTTGGAACAAACCGATAAGCTCAAGGACTGACCCACCTTTGTTCTACATATTTATGAAGTACTGGTACTGCCATTTTGGAAAAGAATTACGGCTTGGAAACTCTCCATCCTGGCTCGCCACAAGCCGTTAGTTCTCTGAATGCTGCAGAGTCACCATTTGGAAAGGGAGGGGGACTGCAGTCACCAACAAAGTGGGCAGGGCATGTAGCTGCTGCACCTTAGGATGTGGAGCATAACTGTTGTCTCTTTGCAATCGCCCTCGCTGAACGACTGTGGTGCGATGAGTAGCAGTGGAGCAGGAGCATCTGGATTGGGAGATGATGTCAAGAGAATCAGTCCCTTCTGCAGAGGTGGTGGGAGCTGGGAATGGCGCAATGGCATGGGGCCACAGGGGCGCTGCTGCTGCTGTTGCTGCGGCGGAGGATGACCACCACATCTGCTGCGCCACGTTTCTCCCAGCCACCGGATGGTGACGCTGCATGTGTTGACGCAGGGCCCGTTGGTGCCAAGTTATGGCTCCTGGCCACGCTTCACTTTCTGCCCACAGATTATACATATACCCATATTCGGCTTCCTCAGGTGTCTTAGCAAAGAAACAGTCAACGCCGAGTATCGGTTTTAACAGCCACGCTCCGCACTGAGTGACTACATAGCCTGCTGCTGCCTCGCTGAGCCCCTGTGTCCGCTACTTTCTTGGACCTGTGAAGCGGGTTTTCTACCCCGTGGCCGCTTGGCTCCCGACCTCACACTGACTGCTACCCTGCTGACCTCACGGCCACACGACCCCGTTGATGGCTGCGCCGCTGCCAGACGCGCAAGCTGACGCCCTCTTCTTCTGATGATGATGAAGCCTTGCCTCACCCGGTCCCAAGTGCGGTACGGGTACATCGTCATCTATTAGTGTTTCATCTCATGCTGTCCTCTTACGGTCTTGGTATGCCAAAGGTGGACCCCTCACAACATGGGACCTCCCATGCACTCTCAACATTCTATACTTTGCCGCCTACTGCCAAAAGAAGCAGGGGATAATTGGCCCATTCTTCGCTGCCAAGAG
The DNA here is from genome assembly GCA_025379985.1 of Phyllomedusa bahiana. Taxonomy (NCBI): domain Eukaryota; kingdom Metazoa; phylum Chordata; class Amphibia; order Anura; family Hylidae; genus Phyllomedusa; species Phyllomedusa bahiana. The sequence continues at coordinate 7,555 of JAODAL010008672.1, read as the reverse complement.
CTGCTGACTGCCCTCCTAAATTGTTCATCATCGCTTTATAGTGCGCTGAGCCAGACCACATAGTAGATCTCTGGTGAGGAACCGGATGGGACAGAGGCGGTTGAGGACGGCGTGAGGGCCGATGACCGCTCCCGGGCCTTGCCAACTAAAGGTTGTGACTGACGTTCCACCGACTCTTGGCTGGGGTTGTCAGCTGTCATCGGGAGGAAGTGATGACCTAGTCAACCAAATTCAAGAAACCTTGGGTTGTGAACAACTCACGCCGCTAGATGACAGCGGCAGTGTGTGGCCCTCACGAAGTGACCCCTGCTGCGACGTCCTCCTTTGCTGTGCTGCGACCTGGGCCTGCTCCAGTATGTTTGTGCCTCTGCCACTCGCAGGTGAAGAGCCTGCCACCTCTCTGTCTGCATTACTGTTTGTTCATAAATTGTACAAACCACTGTTGATGAGATATATGTTTATGATAACTACACCGCTGTCATTTGGAACTATAAATGACCCATAAGAGCTTGTGTAACCCATGGATATAAATTGCGCTCCACAAATGGGAAGAAAAAAATTGACTTGTATGTTGCCGTTTAATAAACTCTGTGCTATTTTACTGAATATAAAAGCACAATAAACAGCTTAATTAAACCTTCGGATATGATTATGCTACAGAATTTCTTCTGTGGCGGTGAAAACAAAGTTTCTTTTACTGAGTACAGTACAACTGCAGAACAACGCTTAATTAACCCTGGATGTATTTGACGCTAAAGAATTGAGCAACCAAAAAACTATGTGCTTTTGTAGCGGTGTTACAATGCGTGTTTTCTACGCTACAAACAAGAGGAAAACTTGTAATTAACTTCGCTTGTGTTATTATGCTACAGGAAAAATGTAATTTTTGGCGGTGAAAAGCGGGTTATTTTAGTCACCACAACAGGAAAAAACAAACGTCTAATTAAACCCCTGGATGTAAATAGCGCCAAACAATTGAACAACCAAAAAACTACTAGCTTTGTAGAGTGTTTTACAATGGAGTGTTTTTTATGCTACACAAACAGAAGAAAAAATTGTAATTTAACCTTCGCTTGTGAATTATTGCTTCAGGAATTTTTATTTTTTGGCGGTGAAAAAGAAGGTTTATTTTAGTCACCGATAGCAGAACATAAAATGATTAATTAACCCCTGGATGTAAATTGCGCAAACAATTGAGCAAACACAAACTTCGTGCTTTGTAGCGTGTTTCCAAGGGCGTGTTTTTTACGCTCCACAACAAGAGAAAAATTGTAAGTAACCTTCGCTTGTGAATTTTGCTACAGGAAAAATGTATTTTTTGGCGGTGAAAGACGGTTTATTTTAGTCATACCACACAAGTAAAACTAAGCTGAAGTAACCCCTGGATTGTAAATGGCGGCAAACATTGAACAACCTCAAACTACTAGCTTTGTAGCGTGTTACAATGGCGTGTTTTTTATGCTACACAACAAAGAGAAAAATTGTAATTACCTTCGCTGTGAATTATGCTCAGGAAAATTGTATTTTTGGTGGTGAAAAGACGGTTTATTTTTAGTTCACCATAGCAGAAAAACACGCTAATTAAACACCCTGGATGTAAAATTGCGCCAACAATTGAGCAACACAAACTACGAGCTTTGTTGCTGTGTTACAAAAAACGTATTTTTTTTTGCGTGTTTTTTTTGCTACGCCAACACAGAGAAAGAATTGTTAATTAAACCGTCACTTGTGAATTACTGCTACAGAAAAATTTATTTTTTGGGGGTGAAGCGGTTTATTTTAGTCACCACAGCAGAAAAAACCAACGCTTAATTAACCCCTGGATGTAAATTGCGCCCAAACACATTGAGCAACCACAATACTTGAGCTTTGTTAGCGGTGTTACAATGCATGTTTTTTATGCTACACAACAAGAGAAAAAATTGTAATTAACCTTCGCTTGTGAATTATTGCTACAGGGATAAATGTACTTTTTTGGCGGTGAAAGACCGGTTAATATTTAGTCACCACAGCTAAGTAAAAACAAACGCTTAATTAACCCTGGATGTAATTGCGCAAAAATGAATGAGCAGCCAAAATGAGTGGTATTTGTATTGTAAAAAAACATGTTTCTTTAAATGAAAATACATCAAGGATACAGCTTAGATCCCCTTGGATATTCAAGTGCTGTGAGCAGATAGCATTAAAATGTATAGCAGCTGCACTGGACACACACTGGACTTCAGATCACAATACCCACAAGAAATCTGAAATAGAACGTTAAGAGAAGCAGTCTCTGAGAAAGCGGAGACAACCACCCCCAATACATCGCTGTATTAAAAATCTGTTGTCTTCAGTAAGAACTATCACAATCAGCCGCATCAGGCACTTACTATCAACGGCCACCTTAACCATTGTTTTACTTGGTTGCAGTAAGACAGGTAAATGAGTGCACTCTTTATTTACAAGGCATGTTTACTTAAGAAAGTTCCTAAGAAAGTAAAGGATAATGAAAATACAATTAGCAAGGATTAGAGTGTAAGGATGGCTGAATGCTTCAGTCCCAAGGTTTGATAGGATTGTATAAAAAAAAAACACGGTGTTTAACAATCCTTGTAGCTGCGTCTGCTTTATAATCCTTTTTATCACCACACTAGCCTGTGAGTAGGTGGAGAAGAGTGCTCGACGCTAGTCATGACATAATTGATACAAATGGAAACAAACTACTACACACAAATGACATGTCGTCGTGTGACGTACAGACTGAGCTCTCTCTCACGGTCTCCTGCAGAAGTAGTCCTCTCGCAAGCAGACTACTGTCCAAGACCGATCAATGCTATTTCTCTAGTCTCGAGTACTCCTTATATTGCTGAGTAAATGCATATTCTAACTCTCACAGATGAGATGACAGCCGGTCAACATATAGTAGGTCTCTCTCAACTCTAATGAAGAGAGAGATTATCACAATCGATAATGCTCCTAGTTAGAGAGGTTGCGCCTCGCAACTGACGATCTATGTATCATGTATACACGCATGAAAGGTTTGTCGCCCGTGTTAGAGAGAGAGATGATTGTAGAGTGGAGATGATCTCCATTAAGTATGTTGATGTGACTCAATTGGAGTCATGCATCTCTTATATGTTGTAATATGCAATGATACAAAGTTAAATTACCAAATGTGATGGAAGAGTGAATAGTGTAGGTCACTTGTGCAGTTCCTCTAATAGGAAGACAGATGAAGGCTGCTCGAAGTAGCGCGCATATAGCCGATAAGTGATTAGTGTACTGTCTGTCGCGAGAAGTGTGTGAGTAGTTGATGTAACTCACACACTTTATGCATGAGGCAGTGGCTACCCTTAATATTATATGTGACAAATAGACAAACTCACCCATTCTTATAACTTCCTGTCACGGGTGGGCCAGCGACCCCCGTCAAAAAAATTGAGCACCCAAAAAATGAAGTGGTATTTGTATTGAAAAAACCCCTGTTTCTTTAAATAAATTACAACGGGAACAGGTTTTGACCCCCCCTTTGATTTCAATGTGTTTTGTGAGCAATAGCAAAAAAATGTATATGGGGCCCTTGCACGGGGACACACACTGGACTTCAGACCCCAATACCCCAAAAAAATCAGAAATAGAACGTTAAGAAAACCCAGTCCTGAACAAGCGGGGGGACCCCCAAAAAATCGCTGTAAAAAAATTCAGTTCCAGAAAGAACTATCACAATCAGCCCGCACAGCCCCTTCCCAAATTTCATACGTGAGAGGAGTGTGAGTCCCAGCGTCACCCCCGGGGACTTAATATGCGGGGGGGACCTCACAGAACCCCGGGGGGGTTTCTCCTGTTGGCTTCCCTCTGCACTTTTAAATGCGGGTATGCCCTTCTTCCTCCCAGGGGCTTTCCCCCATTTTTAACCCCATGTGTTTCGCAGCCTTTTTTTATCAATAAAAACCCCCACACTTCTTTCACCCGAAGTCCCCCAAAACTTCGACTTTGTTCAAAAACCGAATTTTTCCCGGAAATTCGAAACAAATTTTCCCCCTTCATTAGAACCCAATTCGCCCATCTCTAATGTTTAATTTGCAATTTTAAAAATTTAAAAATTTTACCAAATTTGGGGAGTTTTAATTTCCTGATCCTTTGGGTCATTTTCCCCAATGGGAAAACAGAAAAGCCGCAATGCCATATGGGAAATTTTTTGGGGACAGTTGCAAAGTACTGTTTGGGGCAAACAAACTCACCCACCTTCTTTGCAGGGGGGGGGGTGGCTACCTTAAAATTTTATTTTCCCAAATTGGGAAAAAAAACTAAAACCCCCATTCTTATAACTTCTGCACGGGGGGCCCCCGCGCCCCCCGTCCCGGGTCGGGGGCACCCCCCGGGGTCCCCGCACGAGCGGCCCCGCCGCCCGCATGGGGGCGGGGGGCGCGCTCACCCGGGCCGCCCCCGGCTCCCCCTCAAACTTCCCCCCGGCCGGGGCTCCTGTTGCGGTCTCAGCCACCCGGGGGGGGGCGGGTCCCCGAATAAAAGGCGCGCACCGGCCGGCAACTGCGAGTTTTAAAGGGCCAGTGCCCCTTTAATTGGCTTTTTCCCGGTCCCTGCCCTTTTTTAAAAACCCTTGCCCCTTTCCGGGGGCTTTTTTGGCCGGGATCTTTGGGTGCCTTTTCAGCCTATAGAGAAAGCGAAACAAGCCTTTTTTTTGACTTCCCGTGAAACCGTACCCTTAGTTTTCCTTTTTCCTCGACCCCCCGCATCTTGCCCCCCTGCCCTGACCTAGTCCCATGCCCACGCCAACGAACCTTTTGCCCCCTTCCCCTGGCCTTTTTGCTTGTCCCTGACTACGACCCCTCCCTGATGATTCTGCACCACGCTAAAAACCTTTGGGCCCGGGCCCCCCCGAAAGCAAGTCACGTCAGGGGTAACGACCTGGTAGACTCCCGGCGCAGCAAGCCCCTCCCCGGGGTTTGCGGCGGGGTCTGGGAAAACCGGGACCCCTTAGATTTTCCCTTTTTCCCGGGGTGGGCTTACACCAAACGCTTGGTGGTCCCTGGATCCACCTCCTACGTCCGGGGCGTTTACAGTAAGATCCGGGCCATGGATCCCCCAAGGTGGGCCCCTGCCGTCTGCGCTGACCTCACCGCCATTGTTTTTCAGCGTCAAAACATTCCCCTCAGCAAGGCCCCCCAACTCAGCCCCCCTCTCCGCCAAGATGTAAACAGTTTCTGGCCAACCCCCAGCAAAACAGCAACCCGCTCCCGTGGGTCCCCCCTGCTCCCCCGGGTTTGGCTCCCCAAACCCCGGGGCCAAAACTCCCCTCAAACTATGCCGACCCAAATTTGATGGGGACTTTCCCAAAGGGCCCGCAGGGGCTTTATCACCCAATGCTCCCTGCCTTTGAGTTAATGGGCAACCCAAATTTTTACCGAACGGCTAAGGGGGCGTTTTGGCTCAGCCTTCTCTCTGGGGAAAACCCCGGGTGGGCTACCCCCCCCCTGGGAAAAATGACGTCCGGGCACAGCTAACCTGGCTTCTTCCCCTCCCGGGTTTTAGGAGCCTTTTTTGAGGAACCGTGTCGGGCCCTTTCCCTGCCGAGACCGCCCCTTTCTAAATCTGCGCCAAGGGGGACCATTTTGTTGGCGGTTATGCCGTACGTTTCCCCACTTTGGGGGTTCCCAGTTATCGGGGAATGAAACGGCGTTGAATGCCAAACCCTTCCCAAAAAGGGCCTCTCCCGCCGCATCAAGGGGCCTATCCGCCCCCGGGTCTCCCGTCTTCCTTGAGTGACCTTTTTCTCCCCGGCCAAATCGGATTTTACATCCCTTTCTCGGAAAAAGCCGGAGGAAAATCCGGCAGGAACCCGGGGGCAAGCAAGGGCCCCCTGACCTTTCCCCGTCTGGCCCCGTATTTCAAAGGCCCGGGCCCATTGCCCTCCGCCCCCCTGCCGCCAAGAGGCATGGAGGTGGGTCGGGCCCCCCCGTCTACAACTGAGGGTAAAACCCGAAGGGCGTGAGGGAAAATTTTTGTTTTGTCTGTCAGTTTCAAAACCATTTCCCCAAAATTTCCCGTCCATGTGCCCCAGGGCCGGGGGAAAAGGGGCCACCTAGGGGACATAGGAGAGGCTCCCCCCGGTGAAGCAAGCTCTTCCTCCCTTGACCATGCCTTTTGATCGCGGGACTTTGGGGCCCGGTGCCCAGTTTCAGGGTAATTTCTTTCCCGGGGCCCCTGGGTTTTGCCCGGGAAATTTTTTTTGGACGCTGGGCCCCGGGATCCCCCAAAACCTCCCTGTGATTCCCCCCTTTTAGAACCCCTTTCTCATCTCCCCGGTTTAGTGGAAAGGGTTTTCAAATCCAATTTTGGTTCCGAACGAGCCCCTGGTCCTACAAGTTGGGGTGCTGCTTACGGAGAGACGGGCGTTCTACGTTACTTCCCCTTTCTTTTTCCCCCCCTCCATTTCTCTGGGTCTCCCCTGGGTTTCAAACCCCCCTTTCCCCTGCTCGTTTGGGAAAACGAGCGAAGCCTAATTTTGGGGGTTTAGATTGGGCAGCTCCCCTGTTTGGGGGGCCCCCTCGCCCCGATTCTTTATCGCTTCCACGTGGTCGTTCTAAGCCTCTACGGGCCTTCCTGCAAACCCTACCCAAGCCTTCACAATTGGTTTTCTCCGAGAAGCAAGCTGAAGGGCGGGTTTCCGCCCCTTTGCCCCTACGACTGTCCCCATTATCTTTTTTTTCCCGGGGCGTCCCCCTCCCCGTGGGAGGTTTTCCCCCTGTCGGTACCTGGACCTTGGCTATGTCTACATATATCAAGGAAAAAACTTTCCCGAGGGGGGGTTTATCCGCAAGTTTCCCCCTCTCCAGCTGGGGCCCGGGTTCTTTTCGGGGGAAGAAGGACGGAAGGCCCCGGTCCTTGCATAGATATCGAGGCCCCCAAAAAAATCACGGTAAAAAAACCGCTATCCCTGGCCCCTTTATCACAGAACTTTTTTTTTTTTTTCAAATTCAAAGTTTTTAAATTTAAAAACCCAAAGACACTTTTAAACAATCGACATTTTTCAAAGATATGAAAAAGAGCAAAGAAGGTATTCAACATGTAACCCTTTTAAAAAACACAACATACATCAATAATTTAAAAAAAAAACAAACGTATAAACTTACGGAAAATGGGTGCTGCCCAAAAAACTGCCACAAAAGGGAAAAGATGGGAAAATTTTTTGCGGTCCCGGGTTTAAGTAGCAGTGGTTTTGGGGGTAGTAAAAAAACGGAACAGGGAAAAGTACAGAAGGGACATTTAAAAAATTTTATGCACAAGGGTCACTCCTACAAGCATAAAAAAGACAAAAGGGAGGGAAAAGAGGGGAAAAAAGGGGGGAAAGAAAAAAAAAAAAAAAAAAAGGGGGGGGAGGGGGAAAAAGGAAAAAGGGGATCGGGCCCGTCCCCCACCCAAAGGGCCCGACGGGTTTTAACCCCGGTGCAGCGGTTTAAGGGGCCAACCCAAATAGGGAAAGGGAAAGGGTTTCAACCCGGAGAAAATTTTGAAGGAGGCCAGTGGCCCTGTTCTATTAAATTTAAAGGGTTCT